>PVKP010010541.1:0-64339 GCA_004027715.1 Plecturocebus donacophilus
AAACATTTTAAAAATTATTTTTCCTCTATGAATTAGCAAGAATACCTGTGACCCATGGGGCAGGTTGAGAAAAATTCCTATGCTTTTATTTTAATTTAGTACCCTCTTTTGGAAACAATTGGTAATGACTGACAGTATGTTCAGAACTAGATCCCAACAAGAATAACCATATATGTGAAAAGAAACAGGCATTTTAAAACCTATAAAACTGAATGAGTTGTGTGTGAGACTGAGTAAGAATTTAATATATTCTTATATTCAAATATGTATAAAATTCACAAGTCATAAAAGTAAAGACTGTCAGATTTGGCTACATAAAAATAAAACTACAAAAACTGCTATATGGCAAAAAGGAAAAAAAAAAAAGAGAAGAAAAGAAAAAAGAAACCCAGAGTTAATATGTCAGTAACAAACTGAGGGAAATTTTTGTAGCTTATATGAAAGGTCAGTTGATAGCCTCAATATACAGAGTTCTTATAAATCAATAAGAAAAAAACTTAATTGGTAAAAGATTTGATAAGAAAATTTGAAGAACATGAAAAGATGCTAAAGTTAAGGTCAAAGTCAAGGGTTATTAGGTTTAAAAAGGTTACTAATAGTTATACACATTAAGTTCCAGGCACTATAAGAATTACCTCATAGAGATGCATATATAAGAATGATCATTATAGAGTTAAAAAATGAAAACAAATGTTAACCAATAAAAAAACTGGTAAAATATATTTTGATATAGTCTTATATTGAAATATATATTGGAACCATTAAAAAAGATCAGGTAGGCCTTTAAGCGTTATCGTGGAAAGACACATGCTATATTGTTTGAGGATATTAAATAATGTACAGAACAATCCCATTTATATTAAAATATACATTAACATATGCATTAAAAGTCAGAAGGTAAATGCCAACAATTAGTAATGGTTATCTCTCTGGTGTAGAAGTTGCATAGAGGCCATTTTATTTAAAGCTTTCACAAAATTCAAATAGTACAAAAATATTTTTATTTTAAACAAATGAGCAGAGATCAGAGAGAAATTCAGGTTCGGTAATCTGTGGTCCCCTTGATGGCAGAATGCATTCTTCCTGTCCCGGGTCCCAGCAGGTGACAGTCCTGTTGTGTTTGGGAAGGCTGGAAGGGAGGAGGAGCATGAGAGAGAAAATATTTTCCCCAACCAGGAAACTGGAAATGGAGAAACTTCACAAGGAGCTACAGGGGAACATAAGAGGTTTCATCGCTAGTGTTCACTGTCCTCGAGTCAGCTCCTTGAAGCCTGTGGCGTTGTCATTGCTGCTTTGCCAGGTTCTGGCTGTGAGACCCAGTGATCGCCTCCTTCCCCACTATTTCCCAACCTGGGGTTTCTTGTACCTTATCTCATCCCTCCCCCGCCCTTTGGACTTGACTTTGGACTAATTTGACAACACAGCAGCCCCATTATGAACAGCTGAAGTCTGATGTGATTCATGAACTAGAGCCTTTGCTGAGCTGGCATCTCTCCACCTCCACCCCCGCCCCAAGCAACTGGAGTTTGGAGTCTCTAGATAAGAAGTCACAGGAGGAACAATGCAAACAAGCTTTGGGCTCCCTCATTTCATGTCTTGTGAGCAACTTCGATGAGTTATGAGAAAGTTACCTCGATTGAATCCTAGTCTTGCACAACTCAAAAGGATCAGAAATTGTCAGGCTGTGATTTTTCAGATAAAAAAACTGAAGCTTAGAAAATGTACATAACTTCCCCTAAGCCCATAACAAATTTGTAGTAGTGCCAACATGAGAACCCAATTCTCCTGACACTGTGGACTCCCGACCTCACACGGGGCTGTTTCCACTCTGCCATGCCATGTCTTTGGCTGCCGTATTTCCAGCTGCAAAGTTCCAGAGCTTCAGGGATGTATAAAGAGTGAACTTTGACAACTTCACTCAAAATAAAGAATTGAAAACAAAAATGTAGCACTGAAAGCTTTTACTGTAATGCCTAGTATTGTGAATGTCAGTAGTATCACAGTGTCATATCATCAATTTGACATTTGTTCATTCATCTATTCATTCATTCATCAAACATTTCTAAGCGTGTATATCATTCCAGGCCCTGGAGCAGGAAAAAAAAATAAAAACACACAGCAGTAGCAAAGCAGCCATATAAACCAGCAATAATTTTAAGCGTTACATCCCTATTCAGTCAGTCTGGTCCTGCCCACTAGACCCCTGGCCTTTGGTCTTGGCAATCCTTGTATGGAGAATTATTATATAATTGCACAACACTCAATTTACTGAAGACCCTCTAGCAATTCAATTGCAATCAACTCTTGGATGCAAACCCTGCAAATATGGTAGCTGTGTTTGGTGGTTACATGGATGATTTCAAGGATAAAATGCAGGAAGCTTTCACCTTTGACATTTCATCTGCCACTAGAATATCAATATCTTAACATTACTCACAGTAAGTTCTTCCAGGGAAAACAGGATGCACCATCCAGCAGACACCAAGATCCAATCATTTATGGCTGGGGTACAGTGGCACCATCTTGGCTCACTGCAACCTCTGCTGCCTGGGTTCAAGTGATTCTCCTGCCTCAGCCCCCTGAGTAGCTGGGATTACACGTGCCTGCCATCACACCTGGCTGATTTTTGTAGTTTTAGTACAGATGGGTTTCACCATTTTGGCCAGGCTGGTCTTTTTTTTTTTGAGACAGAGTCTTGCTCTGCCGCCAGGCACGAGGCTGGAGTGCAGTGATGTGATCTCGGCTCACTGCAACCTCTACTTCCTGGCTTCAAGCAATTCTCCTGCCCCAGCCTTCCAAGTAGCTGGGACTACAGACATGCGCCACCACGCCCAGCTAATTTTTGTATTTTTTTTATTAGAGACAGGGTTTCACCATGTTGGCCAAGATGGTCTCGATCTCTTGACCTCGTGATCCTCCTGCCTTGGCCTCCCAAAGTGCTGGGATTACAGGCGTAAGCTGCTGCACTTCGCCAGCCAGGCTGGTCTTGAACTCCTGACCTCGTGATTCACTTGCCTCTGCCTCCCAAAGTGCTGGGATTACAGGAATGAGCCACCACACCTGGCCACCAAGCCCAATCTTAATACCTAGAAGAATTATAGATAATCCCACTGGTTCAGTCAAGATCCAGCAAGTTAATTTTGGTTACGAAGAAAGCACGGCTATGTGTTAGTAGACTCTCAAACCATTACATCTTAGGAAGAGTGTGTCTGAGAATGGGCTTTCTTTGTGTCAGAGTGGCTATCTGTACATGTTTTGAGGAAGCCCCAAGGCACAATGCCTTTGGTGTCATGATCACTGACACCATTGACAGTCAGTTATATTGCACATGTAGCTCAGCGTGTGCCAAGGAGCCTGAGTCTACTGAAGGACAATGTGTATTGAAGCCAAGGACAGAGGGAGGCCTCCCACGGTCCCTGAGATCACCTTCAGCACTCTGAAGGGTAATAATCCTCTGCCTCCACACAGATTTGCATTATCAAGAGAAGACACAGGCTTTTTGAAAATCTGGGTGACAAATTAGTCACTTAAAAAAAAAATCTTGAAGGAAGTCCAACATTTAGATGGAAGGACAAGGATACTAAACTTCACATCTTACATAAAAATTAATTCGAACTGGACCATAGATCTAAATGGAAAATGTAAACTATAAAACTTTTGGAAGAAATCATAGGAGAAAATGTTTGTGGGTCTTGGTTTAGGCGAAGAATTCCTGCATAAGATATCAAAAGCATGACCCATAAATGAGCAACTGATAAATTGGAGTTCATCAAGTTTGAAAATCTTACTCTGCAAAAGACAAGAGAATAAAAAGAAGAGCTAGACTGGTAGAAATTATTGCAAATCACATGCCTGGTGAAAGACTTGTACTCAGAATACAGTACAAACGCTCAAAACTCAATAGTAAGTAAACAACCCAATTAGAACATGAACAAAAGATCTCAACAGAAATTTTGCTAAAAAAGATGTATGATAGCAAGTAAGCACATGAAAAAATCCTCAACATCATTTGCCACTTGGTAAATGCAAATTAAAACCACAATGAGATGCCACTACACACCTATTAAGTAGAATGGCCAAAATATATTTTAAAAAAAAACCTCATAATATCCAGCATCTTAGCCTACAATCAAATACCAGGGACTGGGTAATTTATAAAGAACAGAAATCTATTTCTTACAGTTCTGGAGGATGGGACATCTAAGAGCATGGCAATGACATCTGGTGACAGCCCTCTTGCTACATCACAAGATGGCAGAAGACATCATAGAGAGAGAGGGGCCTACAAGAGAGAGCCAAACTGGCTTTTATACCACCCTTGTGATAACTAACAGGGAGTTTTCTGTGATGACAGAACCATTCTGTTCCTACCTCACATATACTCCCATAGGAGAGCAACAGAAGCCATCAATAAAGCATCCTTCCTCCCTCCCTACCTCAGGTTAAACTATTAATATCAACCAAGACACTGGGATGTGCTAGCCAGAAAGGAAGTCATGGGCTAAGAGTTTCTTCTGAATAAACAATAACACAATAATAGAACACAGGGCCGAGCTTGGTGGCTCATGCCTGCAATCCCTGCACTTTGGGAGGCTGAGGCGAGTGGATAACAAGGTCGGGAGTTCAAGTCCAGTCTGGCCAAAATGGTGAAACTCCATCTCTACTAAAAATACAAAAATTAGCCGGGCATGGTGGTGCGTGCCTGTAATCCCAGCTACTCGGGAGGCTGAAGCAGAGAATTGCATGAAGCCAGGAGGTGGAGGTCGCAGTGAGCTGAAATCACGCCACTGTAGTTCAGCCTGGGTAACAGAGCAAAACTCCGTCTCAAAAAAACAAAAACGAAAAATTAGCTGGATGTGGTGGCGGGCGCCTATAATCCCAGCTACTCAGGAGACTAAAGCAGGAAGATTGCTTGAACCCGGGAGGTGGAGGTTGCAATGAGCCGAGATCACGTCACTGCACTACAGCATGGGCAACAAGAGCGAATCTCCTTCTAAAAAAAAAAGTAAAACAATACAAACTAAAAGCCATAGCATACAGCCAGGGCTGTGGGGGCACGGTATAAAACAGCCATAGAGTCCAGGATTTAACCAGCTGGTGTGTTGTACCTGACCCACCTCCAATGAGCAGAGCCGAGCACCACCCAAAGGTTGGAGCACATTCTTTGGACCTCAGCAGGCAGAGTGCCCCACGCTGGAGCATCAGCAGATGAGCTCAGGGTCCACTGGGTGCTTCCGAAGCTTGAGTCAACTGGAATAAGTAACGGATTTTCCTCCACATGTGCCCTGAACAGCACCTCTGAAATCAAAGTGAAAGATGGGCATGCTCCAGGCATTTGTCAACACTTACATAACTATACACCCAAAAGAGCAAATTGTGCTGCTGTGTGTACATTTAAAAATAAATATAAAAAAGCTTTAGGGAAAAGCCTCGCTCAAAGTGTAACTAGGGATAAGTTTTAAGCAACAAGCTCATGTCTTTTTATTTATTTGGCCCCAAATGAAAGCAATGAGTAGCAAGAATATACACCACCAAGTTGTTTCTTCTTGTCACAATCAGTGGTGCTTCAAACAGAAAATACAAGTCTGCAGAGAGTTAAAAGATGGGGAGGGTGGGTGGTAGGTCTGACCCATTAGGAGCCACAGCAGGAATTGTCCTGTTTATACGTTTGCACAACTGTCCTGTCACTGGGGCAATATCTTCCATGTTTACAAGCTGTTTAAAGAATAAACCCTAACAGTGATAAGCCAAATAAAATACACACTGGCAACCACAGATGATAACACAACTCCCCTGTGGCTGGTGGGTCCCTGGAGGATCGCGATAGCGCTGGGAAAATTATTAAGCAGTCTGGTTTTCCATGAAGCTTGGCATGTGAGTGGGTTTATCCAAAGTTCCAGGGTGCTCCAGGGTGGTGGTTCCCTGGGCAGGTAGTCACAGTCACAGGAGAGACCTCAGAGAGCCATTCTCTACAAAAGGGCTGAAAGTTAAGGGAACACATTCACATAGAGTCAAACAGCACATTCTGTCTCTGTTGATTGTTATAATGTTGTCAGAGACAACATAAATAATCCGATGTACATATTAGCACCACAAATGAGATAACAGCCAGCAGCTCTCTGGCTTGTTTTGGTCTTCAGGGTTCCCCAAGAGTGTTTAGTCCTTCACTTGCTTACCCAAAGTCAATGCTAGGTTCAGGTATTTTCTATTATTATTATTATTTTTTGAGTCGGAGTTTCACTCTTGTTGCCCAGACGGGAGTGCAGTGGCATGATCTCAGCTCACTGCAACCTCCAACTCCCAGGTTTAAGTGATTCTCCTGCCTTAGCCTCTCGAGTAGCTAGAACTACAGCCACGTGCCACCATGCCCAGCTAATTTTTGTATTTTTAGTAGACATGGGATTTCACCATGTTGGCCAGGATGGTCTCGATCTCCTAACCTCGTGATCCACCCACCTCGGCCTCCCAAAGCACTAGGATTATAAGTGTGAGCCGGCCGGTTCAGGTATTTCCTAAAGCACTTTCCTATCTCAGAATTTCAATTCCTGAACTTATTAGACAATTGTTCTTCATCTGCTTCAAGTGCCAAGAAGTTGTTTATCTCAGGGTGGCCTCCCTCTACCAGTCTCATTATCCTGTAGCTGTCATCCTGGAAAGCAGTTCCAGGAACAGCCTTGCCTGCTGCAAACCTGGCTGTCCCTTAGCCTGCTGGCCCTTGCGATGCTCAGGATGTTCTGCTGGGTGCTCACGTTGGCTGTGAGCAGTGGGCACTGCGGCTGTCCCTGAGCCCAAAGGTCCAGCAGAGTGGCAGTGGCTGCCCCAGCAGAGGAGGCTTCACCCAGGATCACTCCAAGTTGGGAGGAAATAAAAGTTTCAAGGCAATCATCGATCCCTCCATTGTCCCCTTCCCGGGACCTGAACCCATCTGCTTTGTTTGATGAAGGAAGAAGATCACGGAGGTATTTAGATACCAGTCATCTTCGCTGAGGACAAGAGAGGACTGCCAGAGAGCCAGAGTTGGCTTCAACACACATTTTTAAATTGCTTCCGTGGGCTGTGACTCTGAAATGTAGTGTGAAAAGCCACCTCCGTAGCTCTTTCCAAAAAAAGAAGAAGGGTCTGGAAAAACTGGCCAGTGTCATATTGTAATCCTTTCTACATGTTTCTACACAAAACAACACTTTCCTCTTCTGTGTTTCTTGAAGAGGACAGTGGGGGTGGGCTGGTGGGGGACATTCCTGATACATTGAGTACATAGGCTATTCTAGGCAGGCTTCTGACTTTTTCTTTTTCTCAGACTCTTTTCTATGCAGGCATGAGCTCCTAGCCACTCTCCTCGGCCCCTGCCTTCTGTCATGTCCCTCATTTCCCTGGTGACATTTCTAAAAGCTGTCCCTCAGGTGATGCTTTGCCACTTCAAAATAAAAGATGCACTGCCCTTTGAAAGAGCATCAGAGCTTCTCTCGGTATCTGCCCAACTCCTGGAAAGTACCTGTGGGACTCTATCTACCTTCATCTAGCTGTACTAAGCCCCGTACCAGTGAAAACACCCCATAATTTTATTTTTGAGAAAACTGTAAAAGACATAAAAGCATACTATTAAAATAACATTTGCCATAAGTTTCTAAAAGATAGTTTTCATCAAGTGAAGGAAGTTCCCTTCTAGGTCTAGTTCGCTATTGATATTTTATCTGCAGGGATTGAGATGTTATTAGTGTGGTAAATTACACACATATTCTAGTGTGGAACTACCTTTGAGAATGGCCTCTTTTGTTCATTTTCATATATGTATTCATAAACTGCTGAATTCCATTTGTTAATACTTTGTTTGGGCTTTTTGCCATTCCATTTATAATTAGGATTGGCACATGCTTTAATGTCTTGCAGTTTTCTTATCTGGCTTAGAAATTAACAACATCCTTAACACCCCCTTCTTCACATGACCTGGCCAGACATTTCAATCTATCATAAGAAAAATAAATCTTCATCCCCAAAAACAAAAAGTCAGTAGATAAAATTTAAAATTGATTAGTCACAAAATAGCAATGTAAGAATTATTAGAAAAGAAGAAGGTAAATACCAAAAGAAAACAACTGAAAGGAATGGAGGTCGTTGCCTCCAGGGAAGAGAAAAATAGGAAACTGCTTGCTTTTTTTGTTTGTGAAAATAATCCTTTTAGGATTACTTTTCTTTTTAAACCAAGAATATAAAACCATGTTCCATTCTTTTAAACTGTTTCATCAAACATGTAATTACTTTGATACAAATGAAAGAAAAAATTTAGGTCTCACAGCTCAGACATTTATGGCGCAGAATTTATTTTGAAATTGTGACACCTCTTGGGTATCCTTTCTCCCCCAGGGAACACATAGAGAAGTCATAGGTTGCTTGTTCAAGCTTTTCCCTTCTAGTATATTTTGTACTTTCCTGTCTCTGAAGACATAAGGCTTCTTTCCCTTACCTCTACCCAACTGCATGCCAAAATATTGGCTTTCCACCAAGCAAAGGTTGGAAGACATTTTTAAACCCTTTATTAGAAAACATGCAATAATACTATTTAGATATCCCTTGAAGGACTTCTGGTCTGGTGGAAGAATTCTGGATTCATGCACTAGTTCTTTTTTGGTACCTGGTTGATGTGAGGTTCTGTGGCTCTGCTTTGACAACTGGTTCAGGACACCGTGGTGGTGGTAGAGGGATCGTTGAGTGGGGATGCTATCAGGACACACCCTATACCCAGGCCAGGCCCACCAGCAGCTGTTTCATTTCAAGGCTGACCCTGGAGAGGAGAGGATATCTGTCACTTATAGGATAATCAGTTTGAAATAGAATTCAGACTGGTGGAAGGTAACATGAAAACAGATAGTGATAAAAGGTGTTATTTGGGAGGTTTTGTTATTGTTGCTTGTACTGAAAACTAAATTCTTTTTCTCCTGTTAAAATAGCTTTAGTTTTGTGAGATTTTTAAAACATTGCTGCTGTTTGCATACTTTGTGACTAAGCCTGGAGAACACATTTTTTTCTAAATTAGTTTGTGTATTTAATCAACATTTCTGAGTCACTAGAACAGAATGCTGTTCCCTCCCCTCTGTTGTACTGTTGCTCTTGATACTTTTTTTTTTTTGACAATAGAATGTACCACATTTATTTAAATCAATGACTATGATGATTATATAAAAACAAGAGGAATACTGGCTTGGCACGGTAGCTCACACCTGTAATCCCAGCACTTTGGGAGGTGAGGTGGGCAGATCACCAAAATCAGGAGTTTGAGACCAGCCTGACCAACATGGTGAAACTCCATCTCTACTAAAAATACAAAAATTAGCCGGGTGTGGTGGCGTGTGCCTGTCTTCCCAACTACTCAGGAGGCTGAGGCAGGAGAATCACTTGAACCCAGGAGGTGGAGGTGGCAGTGAGTCAAGATTGTGCCACTGCACTCCAGCCTGGGCAACAGGGCGAGACTCCATCTTAAAAAAAAAAAAGAAGAAGAAGAAGAAGAAAAATACTTAAATGGAAAAAAGTCATCAAATGGGATGCAACATTGCTAAATATATACAGATCTATGTGCACATAAAATATTAGAAAGGAACTTGCACAAGTTAATAGTTATGTTACTTATGTGTTCATGTTGAGTGATCTTTTTCTTTACATTTCTTTTTAAACTTTTCTGTAACATGCCTATTTCCTCCTTTATGACAAAACCTATTTAAAAGATAAACCACAATGTCTGAATCAGGTAAGAATAACTAAAACAATCATTCCTTTTTATTCTGTTTATTCTTTCTTAATGTTTCACCATTTGTGTGGGCTCAGGTCCTCATTCTCATTTTGTTGATAAAATTTAAGAGCTTAAAGCAGTAGCTTTTAGTTTGGTGGGTACTTTTCACTGAGAATTGAGGCTGAAAGAGGAAGTTACTACCTTGGAACTTAGGGGAAAATTCTAAAGAACAGGGTATCAGACTTTTAGGATAAATCTGCTTCCTTCTGTTGTTTTTCTTGTTAAACTTTTCTGAGAATTTGAGGCTCAACCTTTTAAATCTGGGAGCTGGCTACAGTATTTGGAGGCCGTGACTGAATTCAGGAGTTTGATGCTTGGTAATGGGAGGATGGATGATAAGGTTCAGGGGTGATATTGACATTCAAGTTCTGATTCAATTAGAGAAAGGTTGAATATAATATTTGTGGACAAACTAGTTGATTGAATTAAAATTTAGCAGGTTGGATCATTTAATTGAAAAAAGATGTGGCGAGGCTCTCTTGCTTATGTTGAGTGTAATAAAGGTAATTATATGGGAAACCTGAGAAAGGAGACTATTGGTAACTTTGTCCATCTGTGGGTGGTAATGGTGATGGTGGGTGCTCGAGGCTTCCTCTTGGAGATGACATTTGCGCTGCTCTTCAGGGATAGCACAGCGAACGGCAGGACTTTCCAAAAAGAATACATCCAAAGGTAACAGTTATGAAAAGGCATCTTCTATTCAGACACAGTGAAAGAGCCAGGTGGGTGCTGCATGGGTCCACCTATTAGAGACCTTGGAGGACAAACAAAGAGATTCTGATGTGGATCTTACAAGGGAAGGTGGAGTTTTTCAAGTAGAAAAGTGATGTTATCACATGGATTTTTTTTTATGAAGATCTCTGGGGATATTGTATAGAAGTTAGACAAGAACAAGAATACAGGCATACCTTGGAGATAATGTGGGGCCAGTTCCAGACCACCACAAAGACAGTCACACATATTTTAAATTTTTCTAGTGCATATAAAAGTTATGTTTATACTGTAGTCTAGTAAGTATGCAGTAGCATTATGTCTAAGAAAATAATGTGCATCATTTCATTAAAAATACTTAATTGCTAAAAACTGCTAATGATCCTCTGAGCCTTCAGTGAGCTGTGATCTATTTGCTGGTGGAGGGTCTTGCCTCAGTTTTAATGGCTGCTGACTGATCGGGGTGGTAGTTGCCGAAGGCTGGGCCTGTGGCAATTTCTTATTTTAAGAAATACGTTTGAAGTTTGCCACATTGACTGATTCTTCCTTTCATGAAAAATGTCTCTGTAGCATGTTATGTTGTTTGAATCAGCTTCTTCCAGACTTCTGTTAATGTTGATATTTTACCTCCTCCCCAAAATTGTGAATGTCCTTAATGGCACCTACAGCGGTGAATGCCTTCCAGAAAAATTTCAATTTACTTTGCCCACATCCATCAGAGAAATCATTATCTACAGCAGTAATAGCCTTTGGAAATGTATTTCTTAAATAATAAGACTTGGAAATCAAAATTAGTCCTTGATCTATGGGTTGCAGAATGGACGTTGTGTTAGCAAGCATGAAATCACATTAATCTCCTTGTGCATCTCCGTCAAGCTCTTAGGTGACCAAGTGCATTGTTAATGAGTAGTAATATTTTGAAAGGAATCATCAGAGCAGTAAGTCTCAACACTGGGCTTAAATTATTCAGCAAACCATGCTGTAAACAGACAAGCTGTCCTCCAGGCTTTGTTATTCCATTTATAGAGCACAGGCAGAGTAGATTTCTCATAATTCTTAAGGGCCTTACGATTTTCAGAATGGTAAATGAGCATTGGCTTCAGCTGAAAGTCTCCAGCTACATTAACCCCTAGCAAGAGAGTCAACCTGTCCTTTGAAGCTATGAAGCCTGGCATTGACTTCTCCTCTCTAGCTATAAAAGTCCTAAATGGCATAGTCCTAAATGGCAAAGTCCTTTTTTCTTCCAGTGGAAGACTGTTTTGTCTGCACTGAAAATCTATTGTCTAGGGTAGCCTCCTTCATCAATGCTCTGAGCTAGATCTTCTAGATAACTTGCTGCAGCTTCTCCAACAGCACTTGCTGCCTCACCTTGCATTTTATGTGAAAGAGATGACTTCTTTCCTCCACTCATGAACCAACCTCTTTGGACTTTTCTTCTGAAGCTTCCTTACCTCTCTCAGCTTCACAGAATTGAAGAGACTTAGAGCCTTGCCCTGGATTAGGCTTTGGCTGAAGGGCTTGTTGGGGCTGATTTGATCTTTTATACAGACCACTAGAACTTTCTCCATATGAGCAATAGGCTGTTTTGCTTTCTTATCATTCATATGTTTACCAGGGTAGCACTTGTAGTCTCCTTTAAGAACTTTTCCTTTGCATTCACAACTTAGCTGTTTGGCAAAAGAGGCCTAGCTTTTGGCCTGTCTTGGCTTTTGACATGCTTTCCTCACTAAGCTGAATCATTTCTAGCCTTTGATTTAAAGTGAGAGACGTGTGACACTTCTTTTCACTTGAACACTTAGAGGCCATTGTAAGGTTTTTAATTAGCCTACTTTCAATATTGTTGTGTCTCAGGGACTAGGGAAGCCTGGGGAGAGGAAGAGAGATGAAGGAACACAGTGAGTGGAGCAGTCAGAACATACACAGCATTTATCGATTAAATCAATAAATGTCTTTATCTTCTATGTGCACACTTCGGTGTGCCCCCAATTACAATAGTAACCTCACAGATCACTGATCACAGATCACCACAGCAGATATCATAATGAAAAAGTCCGAAATATTGCAAGAATTACCAAAATGTGACACAGGAACACAAAATGAGCACAGCGCTGTTGGAAAAATGGAGCCAATAGATGCTTGATGCAGCATTGCCACAAATCTTCAATTTGTAAAAACAAAACCAAAACACACAGTATCTGCAGAGCTCAATAAAATGAGATATGCTTGCCTTCTGGTGATGGGGCAACAATGACAAGGCTTTAGATGAAAAAAAAAAAGAAAAGAAAAACACCAGGTACCAGTTTCCTAGATTAAGGCAAGTGGTGGGGAATGGGAGAAAAAGAAAAGTGTGAAAGGCTTCTCTGTAACTGATTACTTGTGAAGGAACATCATTCCAGGAAAACGCCTAGGTTTCAGGTTTGGACAATTTGATGGGTGCTCACACCGTGATCTATGCTCCTTTGGATATGTGGCTGCCATATGTATTTATCATATGATTCAGGCTTCTTGGTAAGGTTATATTCACAGGCATTGTTGCTGTTAGACGGGAGAAGGCAGAACTGCAAGCATATATTTCATAACCAGCTTTTCCAAACTAGGTCTCATGAAGCACCGGTTTTAGTGAGTATTACCAGATCTCCTGGAAGGGAGAGACAGTCACAAAACATGAACTGGTCTCCTCTGCTCTTGGAGAATTTCTGTGGAAACTGGCATGTTAAAGGCTCACATTAAAGACACTGCTATACTTTAACTGTTTCCCATGGTTATTAAAGCCTAGAATTCGGGGGAAACTGCAGTAAAGGAGGTCAAACAATCTCAGAGTAGGTTCTGTCATGAAATTGGGGGGCGAGTAGGTTTCTATTATCAAAGAATGGCTGTTGTGTTGGGGCCATAAGAACGAATACGAGCAGTGGTGCGCAAGTAATGTTCACGGGAGGGTCTCGGCGGGGTAGCGTCAGAGGCGGGAGGAGACATGGGAGGCGGAGGGTTGGAGAGCAGGGCTGCAGCCTTGCAGGGCGGTTGCAAGGCTCTCCGGATGGCGACAGCACCTGCGCTGCGCCCACATTGCTTCTGCGTGTTTGCAACTGGGCACGAGAAGGCTCAGCACGCAGGCACCGCAGGTCTGGGCAGGCGCGCTGCCCACAGCATGTAAACAGCAGCCCCACGCAGCCTCGGCTGGACAGGGACAGAGGCGCCTTCGCCAGGCTCCTCCCCGCGCTGGCCCGCCCCTCAGGAGCACTGGCCCTACCAGGAGCCTGGGCTCTCCCCAGGGCCCGCCTCCCCGGCAGGGGGCGAGCCGCCTCCACTTCCTGTTTCCGCAGCTGTCCTACCAGGAGCCTGGCGCTCTCCTCAGGGCCCGCCTTCCCGCCAGGGGGCGCCGCCTCCACTTCCTGTGTCCGCGCTTGTCACGGGAACCGGGCACGGGTGGGCCTCTGTTCGCGGGTGGCTCTGTTGGAGCTCAACTCCCAGTTGTCTCCGCTCGACCGAGTGCTTGGGCAGGTAAGGGTCCGCTCTGTAGCCCAACCGTCTCCGTATGCCGCTCCCCAAATTCAGCGCTGCGCTCTGTCGTGGCAGCCACCAATTACGTGTGGCCATTCGCATTTGCATTTGTTGGTGCGTGGCGACACTGCCAGGTTGGTGGTTACCCTAGCAGGTCGGCGCAGCCCTGGAACGCTTCCATCACGGCCGAAAGCCCTGTGAGGAGGCGCTGCTAAGCATTCCGCGCCGTTGCGCGGGCCGCTCTATACCTTCTGCGTTTTTCTTCCTTGCTGCAGAGCCCACCGCTTAGGCGCGGACTATGGCGCAGTACAAAGGCACCATGCGGGAGGCGGGCCGCGCCATGCACCTCCTCAAGAAGCGCGAGAAGCAGCGGGAGCAGATGGAGGTGCTGAAGCAGCGCATCGCCGAGGAGACCATCCTCAAGTCGCAGGTAGACAAGAAGTTCTCTGCGCACTACGACGCCGTGGAGGCTGAGCTGAAGTCCAGCACGGTGGGCCTGGTGACCCTGAACGACATGAAGGCCCGGCAGGAGGCCCTGGTCCGGGAGCGCGAGCGGCAGCTGGCCCAGCGCCAGCAGCAGGAGCAGCAGCGGCTCCAGCAGGAGCGGCTGCGCGAGCAGGAGCAGCGGCGCGAGCGCAAGCGCAAGATCTCCTGCCTGTCCTTCGCGCTCGATGACCTCGATGACCAGGCCGATGCGGCCGACGCGGCCGAGGCCAGGCGCCCCGGGAACCTGGGCAAGGACCCGGACGTGGACACCAGCTTCCTGCCAGACCGCGACCGCGAGGAGGAGGAGAACCGGCTTCGGGAGGAGCTGCGCCAAGAGTGGGAGGCGCAGCGTGAGAAGGTGAAGGACGAGGAGATGGAGGTCACCTTCAGCTACTGGGACGGCTCGGGCCACCGGCGCACGTTGCGCGTGCGCAAGGGCAACACCGTGCAGCAGTTCCTGAAGAAGGCGCTGCAGGGGCTGCGCAAGGACTTCCTGGAGCTGCGCTCGGCCGGCGTGGAGCAGCTCATGTACATCAAGGAAGATCTCATCCTCCCACACTACCACACCTTCTACGACTTCATCATCGCCAGGGCGAGGGGCAAGAGCGGGCCGCTCTTCAGCTTCGACGTGCACGACGACGTGCGGCTGCTCAGTGACGCCACCATGGAGAAGGATGAGTCGCACGCGGGCAAGGTGGTGCTGCGGAGCTGGTACGAGAAGAACAAGCACATCTTCCCCGCCAGCCGCTGGGAGCCCTATGACCCTGAGAAGAAGTGGGACAAGTACACCATCCGCTGATGCCCACCTGCCGGCGTGGAAACCAGGGGAAGGCACTCATTTCTGTGCCCCGTCACCATGACCTTGATTTCTTCCCCTAAGTAATAAAGAGAAAGGGTTCTCGTGATTCACATTAGTTGTTCTGTTGCTGATGTTATTCTTTGGTTGCTTGGTTGGTCTTTTCCGTGTATTTCAGTGTTGCTACCTGGATTTGCTGCATTGCTCTGCTGAGCTGTGTTGAAACCATGACTGGGCCCACTGTGAGACAGAAATTAGAATAGGGGCACATTTTTTACCTAGCGGTATGAGCATGGACTTGGGGGCCACACTGACTGAGTTTGATTCCCGACGCAGCTTCCTCCTTGCTGTGTAGTTTTGGGCAAGCTTATTAAACCCCCGTGCCTCAGTTGAGTCACCTGTAAAAGGAAATAACAAGAGCACCTACTTCATAAGATTGAAGATTGAGTTAATATTTGTAAAACACTTAGCACTTAATAAATATGTTTTGTGGTTATTCTTATGGTTTCGGTTAATTTATTTAAAGGACTGCAATGACCTAGCTCAGAACCATTTGAAGGCAAAGGTGAACCTGCCCATCACAGGTTCCAGGATCAGCAGTTGCCAGCAGGAGGGGCTCGCAGAGGTAGGGGAGCCCCTTTAGCTCCCTGGTGACCTTTAGCTGGGTTGTTTAGCCCCAGAAGTTAGGAGGACAGAGAGCTAATCCAAGTACCCTGCAGGGTCAGTGTCATTTTTTTTTCTTTTGCTCCAATATGGCTCCACAGGGCAGAGTTACAGATCCTTTTATTGAAAATGTTTGTATTCTCTTCATTGTGAATTCTTTAATTTTGATTTCTTAAAATATTGTGTTCAAATATTTGATTGCTGAGTGGCATCTCCTTCCCCTTAACCTTAATGCCCAAGGTAGGTGCCTCACTCATCTTACCCCAGTCCCAGCCCTGAGTGTAGGAGAGACATTAGAGTTCTTGCCTCAGCCCATAAGCAAGAACTTCCATTGAAACATTAGCCCTCTACGGCAGTGGGTCCCTTAGGGTCATCAGAGAAGCTTTTAAACTTCTCAATTCAAAGGTCAAGCCCAGAGCCAGCTCTCAGGGTCAGAAGTGGACATCAGTGTTTTGAAGTTCCCCCCGGTGTTTGATTGGAAAGCAAATGGTCTATGGCTGCCTTCTCTCCACCTCTTATGAGCTCCTCCCCCTGAGGTCAGGGCCCAGGACAGGCTCTTGGCTCTGAACACTTCATTGGGGTGTGAAGCAGATTCTTCCTACCTTTAGTGAGACCCTTGGACCAGCAGCATCTGCACTTGGGAGCTTGTTAGAAAATTGGAATCTCAGGCCCCACCCTAGACCTACTGAATCAACAGTATTCCAGCAAGATCCCCAGGTGAGCCACAGGAACACAAAGGTTTCGGAAAACTCCAGCTGGCTGGATGTCTGCTATTTAGTCTGCTCTTCCAACACAGCAGATCAAGACCCAAACTTGAGGGTGCTAATAGTAGAACCCCATATCTTTGGTTGCTGGTCTAAGCCATATTCTCCAATCCAGTTTTCATTTAAAAGTTGGTGTGCTGAGTACAAATCCAAATCCTGCCTTACTTCTTAATTGTTTTGGTGTTACTTAGGTTCAACTGCACATCACAAAATATGCAAAGTACCTGTGGCTTAAGCAAGCCTATTTCTCTGCTTCAAAAAAGTCTAGAGGTAAGTTGGCCAGAGCATCAAGGACCCAGGCTGCTTCTACCTTGTTTCATCATATGTGTCTTCCATATCCATGGTTACTTCATCATCCAAGATGGCAGCTCCAGCTTTAACCATCACATCTACAGCCTAGAAAACAAAGGTAAGGGGAGAAAGAAAGTTCAAAAGACTTAAAACAGCTGTCTCTCAAGGAAGAGTCCTATAAACCAACAAACACTGTATTGGTTGCCAGAACTTGGTTACCTGACCACACCTAGCTGCATGGGAAGCTGGGAGATATAGTCCTTATCTGGGAAGCCAAGTTCTATTACTATGGGAAAAAATGGAGAGGAGAAATCAGGATAAATGCAATTTCTGATGTAGTCTATCCCTTTCACTACAAAAATATCCAAGTGTATCCTTTTCCCCACACAGAGCACACTCGGTCCTAATGCAGAGAAGACCACCACAAGGGCCCAGTAGTTACATCTGGGGTAACATACAGGCCTCTCCTTCAAGTCTGAATGTGGCTCTTTGTCATCTAGCTACTTATAAAGAATAAGCAAGCTGTCTTCTCAGGTACCTGATATGCAATGGTGAAACAAAAAAGACATTAGCAAAAGGGGATGCAAAGGACCAGCAAGAGCCAGTTCTCTGGCCACTGTCAAATTCTACTGGGAGGTATTACAAAGACTCTGTCTGCCTTGGAGGTATCATCCCATGGCTGCACTGGGTCCGCTGTCTGGGATGAACTCCCCAGTTCATTGTCCCTCAAACCCCTGGCTTTGCCCGCCTGAGGTCCTCCATGACCACATCCAAGCCCCATCTGGCAGGGCTGCAGATTTTCTGCTGCCTGCTTCCTACTAATGCAGATTTGGGGAACAGAGACTGCTTTCATAGGTTTTTCAGTCTAGACTAGTGGGTTTTTTGATAATTCAATTCTCTCAAAAACTTAGATGGATTTCTACTCAGTCCCATGTACAATGAATTAATCCCAGCCAAAGTTATTTTCTAGACATGATGTTAAGTATGAAACTATGGTTTTTACTTCCTGGCTTCTGAGCTCTGTCCACCCCACTCCCTAAACTTAATGAGGGATACCTTAAAACAATAGAATGGGGTGGGAGGATGACGCCATTAGTGTCCTCTCCAGCTTTACATGGCACCCAGCATCAATCTTATCTCCTGCTAAGGCTGTGCCTTTGAAGCCACTAATGGTAGCTTAGGTTGGGCATAGTGAAGCATTTGATTTTTTATTCCAACCCCCTGAGATTGTTGGCACCATTTGTCTGATGAAGAAATTGAGTCTCAATGGGCCTAAGTCACTGGAATGGGGTCACACAATTTTGGAAGTGGGAATTTGTTGTATAATAAGAACTATATTTGGTCTTTGTCCCAAGTTCCTGGTACAGAGCTCCTAAACCCCTTGGAATTTTCCTGAGTGATAGGCATGTCTTTTGATATTCATAACAAACCCCTTCCAATGTCACCTGTGTTTACCCTAACGAGGTGACCTCGGGTGGGGCCCCTAGTTAGCTTCAGAATGGGCATGCTCACCAGAAAGAACACTGACTAAAGGACTGGAACTTTCAGCCCCACCCATCAACCTCCAGGACAGTTGGGGTGGGAGTGGGAGTCTGGAGGTTACTCTCTACAGAGACTCTTGAACAACAAGATATGATGAGCTCCTGGGTAGTGAATGAATCTTTGTGCAGGGAGGGTGGCACCTTAACTCCACAAAGGATCAAAGCTTACACACTCAGGACCCTTTTGGACCTTGCCCTATGCACCTCTTCATCTACAGCCTTTGTAATATCTGTAAAAAAGCAGGAAATGTAAGTTGTTTCCCTGACCTCTAAGAGCTGCTCTAGCAAGTAAGGTCATGGAAACTCCCAATTAATAGCCAGTTGATCAGAAGTACAGGAGGCTCAGACACAACTGGTGTAGGAAGCAAGGGCAGTCTTGCAAGACTGAGCCCTTCATTTGTGGAATTGAAGTTATCTTCACGGGGTTAACAGGAATTCTGGACAGAAATATAGTTATAATAAGCATTAATCCGACTGCAATTTGACCCACTTCCTTGTAATGGAAAGTCATTAGATACCATGCATTGTTCCTATAGATAAGATTTCTGACGTTAGAATCCTAAAGCTTTTAAGAATTGCTTACGATATCTTTCAGATCCTGAATCCCAGCAAAACACCTGATGCCAACCAGTTTGAACACTCCCACAAAGGAATGGAATCAGCATGAGAATAACATTTCTTCATTTCCCTGTCCTGTAATTTCAACTTGCTCTCTTTGACCAATCAACAGTCTCCACACTTTGACCCACCACAAAACCCATAAAAATCCTAGCCCCAAGCTCCTTGGAGAGATGGATGTGAGGTTTCCTCTTTTCTGTTTGTTCGGCAGCTCAACAGTTAAATCTGTCTGCGGCAACCTGGTGTCTCAGCATATTGATGCCACCACGCACATCAGGCAGAAGACCTATTATGGATACAGGATCTGATGCTAGCTACAGGGAGGAAGTGTCAGAATTGAACTGAATTGCAGGACACCCAGTCGGTGTCAGAGAATTGATCAGAGTAGGAAAAAGCCCACACATCTGGCATCAGAAGTGTTCTGTGTGAGAGTGTAGTCACAGTCTTTTCTCAGAGACCTGAACCCAAATCTGTTTGTCTTTAGCAGCGCGGTTTGTAACTCCATGTCTATTCACTGTCGTTGAGCATGCACGTTGTCTAAAGAAACAGTGCTACAGGCTCCTGAGAAAAGCAGCTGTCTCTTTTTCTCCCTCTCACTTCCAGTCCCGCAAAGGTAACTGCTTTTCAATAGATCCTCTAGAAATTTACCTCTGCATTTCTAAACAACACGTGTATCTTGCTACTACTTGACTTTTCAGTTTTAGGCATTTACCTTTGGACTTCCTGTTATAGATGATAAGAACTTGGCATTCTTTCTTCCCTCTACTTCTCTGTCAACCCTACCACATGTGAACACTCTCCACCACCCATCCCTCCAGCATAAGTAAAAAGTAATTTTGGTTAGGTTAATATTCATGAGTGTGCAATATTATGATCATACACATGCTGCATAGTATATTATAAACAATCTTTTGTCATTTCTGGAATTAATTTTATTGTTTTTTGATTGACTTTTCATATTATTAAATAACCCTCATACTTCCTAACAACTGTCTTAATCTCCTCTCAGAATTAGCCCTTAGCATATTAATCATGAGTTTAAAAATTCCAGTGCCTGGGCATGGTGGCTCAGGCCTGTAATCCCAGCACTTTGGGAGGCCAAGGCAGGCAGATCACAAGGTCAGGAGTTCCAGACCAGTCTGGCCAACATAGTGAAACCTCATCTCTATTAAGAATATAAAAATGTAGCCAGACGTAGTGGCACGTGCTGCTACTCGGGAGGTGGAGGCAGCAGAATTGCTTGAACCCAGGAGGCAGAGGTTGCAGTGAGCTGAGATCACACCACTGCACTCCAGCCTGGGCAACAGTGTGAGACTTCATCTCAAAAAAAAAAAAAAATTCCCAGTCTGCTGGTTTCCACATTCCTGCTGTATCTGACTTATTCAAGCTCTTCACACTGTTTGTTGCCTTTTAGTATGCCTTATACTTTTTTAATTGAAAACCAGACATGATGTACTGGGTAAAACAAACTGCTGTAAGTAGGCCTTCAGTGATGTGGAGGTAAGATGCAGGAGGGGAGAAGCCCTCTTTAGCCCTATGGTTAGGTCTCGGTTTTTTTTAGTGAGTTTGTGTCTCTAGCCCATGAGGGTCAGACAATCTCCCTCTCCATCCCCCACCCCATCAACACTTGGGTGGAATAGGATGACTTCCTTCTCGCCCATGAGAGGCTAGAGCTGGCTGGACTTGGATACAGTTGTCCCCTCTTATTATCAGTTTTGTTTTTCATAGTTTGTTACCCAAAGTCTGAAAATATTAAATAGAAAATGTCAGCATAAATAATCCATAAGTTTTCTATTTTAAGCCCTTTGAGTAGCATGATGAAATCTTGCCGTCACACATCGTCCTCCCTGGGATGTGAATCCTCTTTTTGTCTGGCATCTCCTCATTTGTAGATGCTACCCTCCCATGATTCACTGAGAAGCCACCTCAGTAATCAGATCAGCGGTCACAGTATTGCTATGCTGTGTGCAAGGAACCATTTTTTACTTCATAATGGCACCAACAGGCAAGGGAGTGATGCTGGCAGTTTGGATATGCCAACGAGAAGTCATCAAGCGTTTCCTTTAAGTGAAAGGTTGAAAGTTCTCCACTAAGATAAAGTTAGGCTGGGTTGCGGTGGCTCACGCTTATAATCCAAGCACTTTGGGAGGCTGAGGCAGGCATCTCGCCTGAGGTCAGGAGTTCGAGACCCAGCCTGGCCAACATGGTGAAACCCTGTCTCTATTAAAAATTAGCCATGTGTGGTAGCAGTCACCTGTAATCCCAGCTACTCAGGAGGCTGAGGTAGGAGAATCATTTGAACCCAGGGGCCAGAGGTTGCAGTGAGCTGAGATCACGCCACTGTACTCCAGCCTGGGCGACAGAGGGAGATTCCATCTATAAAAAATATATATATATGTATGTATATATATATGCGTAGGTTTTGAATTTCTGTAGTAAGAATGAATCTTCTATTTGTGAAATTGTGACAAAGGAAAAGGAAATTTATGCTACTTTTGCTATTTTACCTTGAACTGCAGAAATTATGGCCACAGTGCAAGTGCTTAGTTAAGATAGTCAATAAAAATAGCCAGGGGTCTTCATAAATTTGGGGCAGAGACTATTTCTTACAAAGGGTTATAACCTACAGGCTGGAAAGTGAGCCTACAGCCAAAACCCAAGGCAGGCACTTTGCAGGAAGAAAGGGTGGAACAGGAATTTGTGTTGAAGGGGTTGGCTAAGTATACACATTCAACAGGTTATAGGAGGAGCTGTGAATATTCATGAAGCGGATCTTACATGTTCATGTTCAATTGCGGGTGGAGATTTAACATTTTAACACATTACTATTAGGTATATGTGAAAAGATAGAGCAGGGACATGAAGACACTCAGTGTGCAGCCTCTGTAAACCAGTCAGAACCAGTCTGTGGTCGGTGGTCTCTTACCAGGAGAAAGTTACCGAAATCAGTCTCTTGTCCAGTCACAGCTAGTTATGGTTTGTGGAACAGGGGTTGGGTCAGTTAGTCAGTGCCTGGCAGTGAATGGGCTGCAGTTGTTTCAGTATCTCAAGGCCAGCGCTTGTTTAGCTGCTAGAGAAAAAGAAAATCCATGTGGCAGTTAGAACAGAGTTTATTCTAACAGTGGTGTGTGACTTAATCCTTGCCTGGCATGGCCCACGGTCCTGTTTATAATTTGGTGTCTTATTGCCACAGAGTCTGTTTTGTCTGTCTCATAATATCTGACTTTTTTTTTTTAAGACGGGGTCTCACTCTGTTGCCAGACTGGAGTGCAGTGGTGCGATCTTTGCTCACTACAACCTCCACCTCCTGGGTACAAGTGATTATCCTGCCTCAGTCCCTAGTAGCTGGGACTATAGGTGCACCACCAAGCCCAGCTAATTTTTTTTTTTGTTTGTTTTTTGAGGCAGAGTTTTATTCTTTTGCCCAGGCTGGAGTGCAATGGTGCCATCTCAGCTCACTGCAACCTCCGCCTCCCAGATTCAAGCGATTCTCCTGCCTCAGCCTCCTGAGTAGCTGGGATTATAGGTGCCCACCACCACACCCAGTTAGTTTTTTGTATTTTTAGTAGAGACAGGGTTTCACCATGTTGGCCAAGCTGGTCTTGAATTCCTGACCTCAGGTGGTCTACCCACCTCAGCCTCCCAAAGTGCTGGGATTACAGGCGACAAGTGTGAGCCACTGTGTCCGGCTGAGTCACCACCCCCGCCTTGATCTCTGTTTTAACATTAATGCTTGTGAGTTGTGTCTAAACCACAAAAGCAAAGGAGCATATTGAGGCCTGCCTGGCCTCTTATCCTGCCATGGCCAGACACTCAGCTTTTCAGGTTTTCTGGGGTCCTTTCGGTCAAGAGGGGGTTCATTCAGTTGGTTGAGGGGCTTAGAATTTTATTTTTAGTTCTCCATGGAAAAGACATTAAGTTTGTGGGTGGGAGACATGAACAGGAACATGTTTCGATCGATGGCAATCAGACATCCACTGGGGGTCTCAGAACGTATCCCCTAAAGGTAAGAGGAGACTCCTGTATTTCCCTTTCCCTGGGTCAGGTAGGCTGATACTACCCCAGCAGGTTAGACTCTGGTTATTTAGCTTCTCCTGAGGGCAAGCTGTGTTAAGAAGAACAGAATGCTCTGAACTCCCAAAAGTGTGCCTCTCCTATGACTGCGTCCTCTGGAGCTTTCTGCTGTCAGACTTGGGCACACTGAGCTTTCATCAATTCACCAATTATAGTTCAGGTTTCCCTTCCCTGGCACCGGTTCCTGTGGTTTCTGCTGGCAGGATTCTGCTACAGTAAGCTGTAACTTTCTGTATCCACCTGTTTCTCCAATCCTTGGGGATGGTAGTTTGCTCTGTGACTTTACTTCTCTGATGGATCCAAAAAGGGTTGTTGATGCTTCCGTTTGTTCAGCTTTTTGCTTCTTGTTAGGACAGAGTGGTGACTTCTAAGCTCTTCATATGCTGGGCTGGAAACCAGAAATGTCCTCCTCTCAATATTTAGAAGCATTGAGCATTCTAATAATTTTAGCTGCCTGAAAACAGAGCCCGCTCCAGCCTGGTTGTTTTCTGTTGCATAGGCGACATTCTGGAATCCCTTCACCATGGTCCTGAGATTTCCCTCCACTTCTCTCATATGTTGAATTATATTATGTCCTATACCTTGGGCTTTTTGTTATACCTTCTTTCTTAGTTTCTTTTCCCTCTCTCTTTTTTTTAGATGGTGTTTTCACTCTTGTTGCCCAGGCTGGAGTTCAGTGGCATGATATCGGTTCACTGCAACTTCCACCTCTGAGGTTTAAGCGATTCTCCTGCCTCAGCCTCCCAAGTAGCTGGGACTATAGGTGTGTGCAACCATGCCCAGCTAAATTTTTGGGTTTTTTTTTTTTTTAGTAGAGACAGGTTTTCCCATGTTGGCCAGGCTGGTCTCTAACTCCTGACCTCAGGTGATCCTCCTGCTTTGGCCTTCCAAAGTGCTGAGATTACAGGCAGGAGCCACTGCGCCCATCCTCTTTTCTCTTTCTGATGGAGTACACCCAGCCTCCCATCGCTCTATGATTACAGATGTTTGAAAAATGTTTGTTTTTAGAGCTTAACTATCTAAACTTTTCTTCACTTGACTCTTGTACATGACTGGAAGTGTTTCAGAAAGAAAATCACTTTACCTCAAAATGTTAAAGGCATGGATCCATAATCTTATAGTTTGCCTTCATGACCATTCCACGTGATACATTTAGCAGAAGCCCACGTGTCAGAGTAGTTTCATCAAACCCAGGAAAACCAGCAGGGATACTCATCAGACTCCACGGAGGGTATCCTAGGCCGTCGTCCCTCCTCCTCACCCCCCACGTCCTCTGCCCTGCCTATGCAGTGCCCCACAGAAGCCCCTCCTTGGTTGCGTCTGCCAGTCTCTCGGTTGAGCATATTCTGTGTCACAGCGTGCTTTGCTTCTCCTCTCTCTGTGTTCCTTTTATAAGCTCCTTCCGCCTAGCGGTCAAGGCTTTATGATTCTTGTTTCCCCAGAGTGCCTGGACCACAGAAATTGTTTAACTGACTTGAAAGAAGGCAAAATCTCCTCCAGGAGACTCTAACCATAAAAACAACTGCACATGCCCAGACTGTAGTTGGCCTCCCATCTTTCTGGGTGGAATTCAAGAGTGAAGTAGGATGCCAGGGCACAGGCATGGTTCTGGAGACAACCATCCCGGTGAACCCAGGGGCAAAGTCATTACCTTCTCAAATGGCACTCACAGCTCCACGGAACACCACAAGACACGGCACCCCGCTTCCACCCTGCTCCTGACCCCACGCTGGCACTGCAGGGTCACACGTGTCATTGTGCCACTTCTGAGTGGATGACCATGCTCTGGCCAAGGCCCTGCAGTTCATAGCCACTCTTATTAGTCTGTGTATTATTGGCCAACTGTGCATTATTCAAATTGCAGAATCTTCCAAAACACGATAGTAGGAATGAACATTCAATATATGGCAGGAACTATTCTAAGCACTTCAACTGTATATTTTTATGTTTTAAGCTTTTATTTTATTTTTTAGAGATAGGGTCTTGTTCTGTCACCTGGGCTGGAAGGCAGTGGTGTGATCATGGCTTAAGTCGTTCTCCCACCTCAGCCTCAAGCAGCTGGGACCACAGGTGCACACCATCCCACCTGTCTAATTTTTTTATTCTTTGTAGAGATGGTGTCTTGCCATGTTTCCCTGGCTGGTTTTGAATGCCTGGCCTCAAGTGCTCCTCCCACCTTGGTCTCCCAAAGTGCTGGGATTACTGGTGTGAGCCACCGTGCCCAGCCCACCTCAACTATTTTAATTAATTTTGTCTTTATTCATGCCCTATGAGACAGGTGCTTTTATTCCCACTCTACAGATGAGAAACAAGGAGGCTTAAGTAATCTCCTCAAAGTTATACAATTAGTAAAGGCAGAGCTGGAATTCAAACTGTGATACTTCACTGCCTCCATATTTGTACACAGCCCTGAATTTTGTGGGATTCAAGCATTTTGGTGACCATAGGAAACTCTCTAGAATGGACATGCTATTTTTTCTGCCAGGCATACATCCCCCTAATTTTTTTTGGAGGATCTCATTACCCTTATTGTTGCTCCATGTGGCTTAGAGGGTAGGGCTGTTACTCCCACTTTTGCTGTGTGTACTATCCGCAGGCTTGGCATCCACTTTGTAATCTTCCTAGCCATTGGCTCTTTTATTGTGTGGTGCTAGGAAAGAGCACTAATCCCATCATGAGAACTCCACCCTCCTAACCTCATCTAACCCTCAGTTGCCTCCCAAAGGCCCCATCTCCAAATACTATCACACACTGGGTTAGGGCTTTAACATATGAAGTTGGTGGAAACACAATCCAGTTCATAGCACTCATCAATGGCTGCAGGGATTTGGATCATGGAGCCCAGGGAAGGATTTTCAGCAAGGAGGAGGTCAGTTATCCACAGGGGGCTCCAGCACCAACACCAGGCAACATTCAGCATGGGGTAGCACTAGTGAGGCGTATCACTGGGCAAAAGGGCACTTTTGGTAGATTCGAAAAGCTATTTCTATCTTGAGTAGTTTCCAAATAAAATGGAAAAACTCGGACAAGTAATGCCTGGCACCATTAGCATCTGGCATGAGCTGACAGCTGAATGAACCAGAGAGCCCCAGGATGTGAGAGCAGAAGAGGCCCTGAGAGCCGTCCCCAGAGCTCGCAAACACTGCTCTGCAGCATTTTCAAAGGTCTCTAGAGAAATGAGAACCGGAAGACTGATGAGATAAGTTTTTATAAAACTAAGGGTTTTTCTTTTATCCATTTAAGGAAATACAATTTATATTGTGGCTTTTCATTTGTATTTCTTTTTATTTGGTACTAAAGTTTCCTTATAATGAAATTATAGTTATTATAGATTCTAAGCTTTTTTTTCTTTAATAATTTTATTTGGCCACAGTAAAAAATGATCACCCCATGGAAGTTCCTGTTATCACTGGCATCTCAACATCTGGAAACCCTGAAAGAGCCCAGCTTTTTAATTTCACAAAATAGAAATGAGGCCCCTGGCAGTGAAGTGTCTTGCCCAAGGTCACAAAGCTGGTTAGCAAATAATGGCATTGAACCCGAGAACTCTGATGCCCACACTCCCTCCTGCCCTCCTTCCCTTCTCAGGGGCACTGCACTGGTATAATATGAGGAAACTGGATTGACCAGCACTCTTATTGGGTGAGATTTCTGATGACCCATAAAATGCATGAGAAGAATAAAAGTCTCATGTTGACATCAGTGACCAAGGGAGCCCGTCACTTGCAGTACCTGTTAAGGAGTCCTACACCAATCTCTCAACGCCTGCATTCACTGTTGAGTACAGCTGTGTTTCCTCCCTTTGCCAACTAGAAAGTCTTTGATTTGTTTTCAGCTGCTTTTGCGGGATGGACAGACAATCCTCAAGCAATGAAGGCAAAATAATGTTGGCTTGAAGACTGCCCACTCTGAACATCTTCCTATACTGTTTTTGGGGGAAAACACCACATAGAGATGAGCACTCAAGAATATCACAAAATCTCCCATCTTCTTTAAAAACCCTAATTCATTAAGTTACTTCAGAAAATACTGATAGACTGACAGACCCTTAACTAGCCTGATACAAGTAGGTGCCACTATATTGATGTAGGGGGCTTGGGGATCAGGATCTTATTTGTATTTTTCCCGATTCCTCAGAATGAGGGACAGGGGTTTTATGTTCCTAACTGGAGGATTGCAGCAGAGGAAGGCATTTCCTATGGTCTCATGTATTTTTGCCAAGTAAATGTCATAGTAAATAATATCACAAAGAAAAAGAAAAAGTAGATTTTTTTTCATATCTAATTCATGCTGGAAATTTATTTCTCTAGGAGAATTCATTGCCTTCAGACCAATAAGTCAGACTTTTTGAGAAATACCATGTGTTTATGTATATGAATATGAATGTATATGCATGTATATGCATGTGTGTATGGATATGAATATGCATATGAATTATGTATATAAATATGTACATGTATATGTGTATATGCACACACATTTCAATCTCCTCAAGGAGAAACTTGAACAGCTCCTTCACAGGCCTCAGGGATCACCATGGAACTGAATGTATTTAATTAGGGCAGTGTTACAAAGTGCTTATGACTGATGAGCTAGAGAAACTCAAGTTACTAAGAAGATAGCAGGATTTAACCCCACTTGTGGGAATCAGCTTGTAAGAGGGCCTGCAGTGATTCTTTCCTCTTGGTTTCACACCCTATATACTCACTAGAACTTGCATGAGATGACAGTGTGTAACATGTGATACAAGGTCATGAAAGGCGTTGCACCTTCCACCTTGCCCTCGGATCACTCATTCTGGAGGGAGCCAGCTTCCCTGTCATGAGAACACTCGGGCAGCTTCATGGAAAGGGCCACCTGGCAAGGAGCAAGGAACAAAGGCCACCTGCTCCCAGTCAATAAAAACTGGGCGCCACTCCTGGAGTCAGATCCTCCAGCCTCACCAAGCTTTCAGATGACTGCAGCCCCAGCCAGCAACACAACTTGTCTCATGAGTGATCCCATCTGTATATAATTTATGTGTGTGTATGTGTGTGTGTATATATATATATATATATGTTTATTTGTTTTTGAGATGGAGTCTCGCTCGGTTGCCGAGGCTGGAGTGCAGTGGCACGATCTCAGCTCGCTGCAACCTCT
The DNA here is from genome assembly GCA_004027715.1 of Plecturocebus donacophilus. Lineage (NCBI taxonomy): Eukaryota > Metazoa > Chordata > Mammalia > Primates > Pitheciidae > Plecturocebus > Plecturocebus donacophilus. Next base: position 28,363 of record PVKP010010541.1, read on the forward strand.
GCCTGCTGAGTTCAAACAATACTCCTGCCTCAGCCTCCCAAGTAGCTGATATTACAGGTGCACACCACCATGCCCGGCTAATTTTTTGTACAGGGTTTCACCATGCTGGCCAGGTTGGTCTCAAACTCCTGACCTTGTGATCCTCCCGCCTCAGCCTCCCAAAGTGCTGGGATTACAGGTGTGAGCCGCTGTGCCCAGCAATATATATGTATTAACTGAAATGTATTTCACATGCCATAGAACACATCCAAAATATGTAGTTCGATGGTTGTTAGCATATTCACAAAGTTGTGCAGACATTACCACAATCTAATTTTGGAACATTTTTAACACGACCAAAACAAAGCCTCTACCCATCACCAGATACTCCCCATTCTCACTCTCTTCCCCAGCTCTAGGAAACCAGTAATTATTTGGTTTCTATAGATTTGCTTATTCTCACCATTTCACATTAATGGAATCATTTACTAGGTGGACTTTTGTGTCGGGTTTCTGTCACTTAACATGACATTTTCAAGGTTTATCCATATGGTAGCATGTGTTAGGATTTCATTCCTTTTATAGCCAGATAATATTCTAGTAGATACAACACATTTTGTTTATCCATCATTCATTAGTTATAAGACATTTGAGTTGCTTCCAATTTTTTGCTACTAATGAACATTTGTGTACAAGCTTTTGTACACAAATATTATATCATGTTTCTTGGGTATATCCCAAGGAGTAGAATTGCTGGGTCATATGGTAGCTCCATGTGTAACCTTTTGAGGAATTGCAAAGCTGTTTTCCAATGCAGCTACACTATTTTACATTTCTAGCAGTAGTGTATAAGGGTTTCACGTTCTCTGCTTCCTCACCAACATGAATTATTATTATCCATCTTTTATATTATAGCATCCTTGTGAGTGTGAAGTGATATCTTGTTGTGGTTTTGATTTGCATTTCCCTGATGATTATTGAGGTTGAGCATTTTTTGATGTTATTGGCCATTTGTGTATCTTCTTTGCATAAATTTTTATTTATATCCTTTGTCCATTTTTTAATGATTACTTGTCCTTTTATTATTGACTTATAAAATTTATTTACATATTATAGATACAAGTGCCATGTCAAATATATGATTTAGAAATATTCTCACATCCTATGGGTTGTCTTTTTCTTCATGGTATTATATGAGCACAAAAGTTTTTCATTTTGATGTAATCCTATATATATATATATATTTTTTCTTTTGTTGCTTTTGCTTTCGGTATCATGTCTAGGAAACTATTGCCTAGCCCCAGGTCATGAAGAATGTACTCCTATTTTCCTTTAAGGGTTTTATAGTTTTACCTTTTACATTTATGTCTTTGATGATCCATTTCGAGTTTATTTTTGTATATGGTGGGAGGTAATTGTCCGGTCTCATTCTTCTGCATGTGGATATCTATCTAGATGTTCCAGCACCACTTGTTGAAAAGACTTTTCTTACCCCACTGAATGGTCTTGCCATCTTTATCAATGATTTCCGTTTATTTCACATAGGTTTATTTCTAGACCCTCATTTCTATTCCATTGACCTATATTGCTATCCTTATACTACTATTACACTGTCTTGATTACTGGTGTTTTGTAGTAAGCTTTGAAGTAAAGAAGTGTGTGTTCTACAACTTTATTCTTCTTTTTCCAAGCAACAAATTCCTAGTTTATAATTTATCTAAAAATACCTTTATTTAATCTTCAATTTTAAAAGATAGCTTAGCTGGACGTAAGATTCTTGATTTACAGGTTTGAATTTGTTTTTGTTTTTCCCATCACTTTGAATACAGTTGTCTGGCCTCTATTACTTTTGATGAGGAATCAGCATATTGGGGATTAAGTCAATTAATTTATTAGGGTTCCTTTGCATTTGATGAGTCATTTTTCTCTTGAGGCTTTCAAGATTGTCTCTTTATTGTTGCCTTTCAATGTTTTGATTATGATATATCTGAGGGTGGCTCTGTTTTTAACCCTACTTAGAATTAATTGAGTTCCTTGGATGTACAGATTAATTCTTTTTAATGAATTTGGGGAGTTTTCAACCATTATTTCTTCAGACACATTTCCTGTTCCTTTCTTTCTTTCCTTTCCTTTTGGTACATCCAGTATGCATATGCTGGTGTGTTTAATGGTGTCCCACATTGCTCTGAGGCTCTGTTTATTTTTATTTTTGTTTCTCCAATTCATAATTTCTATTGATCTATCTTCAGGTTTGCTTATATTTTCTTTCGCCAGCTCAGATCTATTTTTGAGCCTCTCTAGTAAATTTTTCATTTCAATTATCATGCTTTGCAACTTTTATTTCATTCAATTTTATCACTTTGTTCTCTTTATATTTTCTGTTTGGTGAGATATTATCATCATACCCTCCTTTAGTTCTTTGAACATATTTATAATAATTGCTTTGAAGTCTTTGTTATGCCCAATGTCTGCATACTTCATGGAGAATTTCTATTGCTTGCTTTATTTCCTGGATATAGGTCACACTTTCCTATTTCTTTGTGTGTCTTTTTTTTTTTTTTCAGAGTCTTGCTCTGTCTCCCAGACTGGAGTGCAGTGGCACGACCTCAGCTCACTGCAACCTCTGGCTCCTGGGTTCGAGTGATTCTCCGGCCTCAGCCTCCCATGTAGCTGGGAATATAGGTGTGCACCACCATGCCTGGCTCATTTTTTTTTTATTTTTTAGTAGAGATGGGGTTTCGCCATGTTGGCCAGGCTGGTCTCCAAATCCTGGCCTCAATGATCCACCCATCTCAGCTTCCCAAAGTGCTAGAATGACAGGCGTGAGCCACCGTGCCCGGCCTCTTTGTGTGTCTCATAACTTTCATCAAATATTGAATATTTTAATTAATACATTGTAACAACTCTAAATACTGATTTCTCCTCCTGTGGGGATTGTCGTTTATTTGTTCAGTGTCCTGGCTTGACTAGTTGGGTGAAGTCTAGTCTCCTCCTCTGTGCAGCCTCTGATGTTTGTTTCCGCCCAAACATTTTCCCCCTCAATTTTATCTGTGAACCTGGTTTTCTGTGGATCACCCCTGGGCCAGCTCAGATTGTTAGCTGCTGATTTGTCAGAGGTTGTTCTTAACTCCCTAAACCAGTAAGGTTTTCACCTTTGACCATTGGATCTGTGTGGAGCTTGGGGACTGCTTTCACTGTTCAGGGAGTTTGTGAGTTTGCCCTGTGTTCAGCCAAGGAATAGTAGCTCAGAAGTTCCTCTTCATTTGCTCTTCAGAGGACTCAGCTTCGGCCAAGTACACAGAACTCCTGCCCAACAGGGAGGACCGTGGGTTTAGCTGGGCTCCCTTTGATTGTCTTTCTTTGATCTCCGCATTAAGTTTCTGGCTAGTCTGCCTCTATTGGTATCACACCCAGTTGTTAGTCTCCACTAATTGCTAGTTGATTGCACTGTTGTTTTCAATAATGACCTGGGGCCTTAAATTGCTCAGCAGTCTAATCCAATTAAAGTAGAGCCCCTTGGCAAGGGCAGTGTGTGATGAGGCTTGAAACTGGCTCCCACGCTTTCCTTGGCAGAAACTGCACTATAGAGCAAGAGCGGGAGAGGCAAGAAGATGGGGACCCGGCAGTCCTACCTGGGTCCTCTTTACCAAGAAGGAGCTGTGTGTGTATGGGAGGTGAGAACTGGTGCCATGACAGCCCAGTACAGATCTGTGACCCACAGCTGGGGGCGGGGGAATGAAGGATAGGATTTACCAGTATTCACCAGCTACCAAATCTACCTGGAATAGCTCTTTCACCTCCAGAAGCTGGAAGAGATGGGAGCTGCCAAGCCCACCAGAGCCGTTCTCCCCCAGCACAGTGCCGGAAGGAATGGGGGACTGCATTTTTACCAGTCCCACCCAGATCCTTTCTCTGTAGGGGTGGGAAAACAGGCTCTACTACCTGGATGCCACCACCATCCAGTATAGGATTTCTGCTGCTTGGAGCTCTGGGAAGTGGATCTACTGATATCCAATGCCTGTGGAATCCACTGGGAGTAGTTTTTCTACCCAGAGAAGCTGGGAAAGATAGGAGCTGCCACTCAGCTTTCAAATTCCTTGGAGTAGCTCCTCTGCAACACAAAGCTATGGTGATGAGGGCCACCCCCTAGCTCAATGCGTATTTTCCCGCTGTTCTTACTGTGTTCCCATAGGTTTGCTGAATTCATGCTTTGTTGTAAGCTCTTTGATCAATCTCCAGAGATTTTGGCTGATCAGATTTTGCTAACTTTGATTAGCTTAATAGCTGTCCTTCTGGAAGGGAGCTTCCTCCAAGTTCCTCACACTGCTGCTCTGCTCCAAGATATGTTTTTAAGTAGGAAAAAAAGTCTGCGAGGAAAAGCAATACCTGTAATGTGCCACTATTTGCGAAAGAGGACAGAGGGAGTATGATACAATATGTTTGCTCATATTGTGCTTGGAATATCTCTGAAAGGATATACAAGATTCTGGAAATCACTGTCTGGTTCTGGGGAGTGGGATAGGATGGCTAGGAGATAAGCATGAGAAAGAGACTTCCCACAGTATATCCGGATGTTCCTTCTGAATTGTGAACCATGAAATGTGTTACCCAATAAAACATAAAACTATAATTAAAATTTGAACTGATTTTTGATTTTTTTTGAAATGGAGCCTCACCCTTTTTTCCAGGCTGGAGTGCAGTGGCACAATCTCAGCTTACTACAACTTCCACCTCCCAGGTTCAAGCGATTCTCCTGCCTCAGCCTCCCAAGTAGCTGGGGCTACAGGCACATGCCACCACACCGGATAATTGTTTGTATTTTTAGTAGAGACAGGATTTCACCATGTTAGCCAGGAAGGTCTCTATCTCTGACCTCGTGATCCATCTGCCTCTGCCTCCCAAAGTGCTGGGATTACAGGCATGAGCCACCGCGCCTGGCCTGAACTGAATTTTTTTAAAACCGCAAAAAGTATTCTAAGTGATGAGAGCTTGATTTTCAAGGAGGAGATTGAGGACTTCAAGAGATACTGGCAGATTATTTTTAATATTTTTGATTTTTTTTTTTTTTAAGACGGAGTTTCACTCTTGTTGCCCAGGCTAGAGTGCAATGACAAGATCTCAGCTCATAGTAACTTCCACCTCCTGGGTTCAAGCGATTCTCCTGCCTCAGACTCCCAAGTAGCTGGGATTATAGGCATGTGCCACCACGCCTGGCTAATTTTGTATTTTTAGTAGAGACGGCGTTTCTCCATGTTGGTCAGGCTGATCTTGAACTCTCGATCTCAGGTGATCTGCCTGCCTCAGCCTCCCAAAGTGCTGGGATTACAGGTGTGAGCCACCATGCCTGAACATATTTTTGATGATTTTTAAGTGAGCAAACAGAAGAGTAATTAATATATTAAAATAGAATCAGACCATTATAATACTCAGATCATTCATAGAATAAAATGGAATAGTTAAATAAAGAGACCTTCCCAACTATCAGATCAGGTGTAACCTCTCCACGGTTTGCCCTTGAGGGAGAAGACCTTGAGTCGGTTAAAGCTATAAGCTTTATGTAAGTTCCAGTCAATTTCCATGACTTAGATGATGAATACCTGATTAATAAACATTTTATTCGACCCATGACATGGTTAAAATTTTGGTCCATTTCCTCTGAGAAATCTCCCTGACCCATTTGAGTTTGCCCACATGCTCACCAACAAACTTCAAAATCAACATACTTAGAAATATGGGTAAAGTGATCTCTGTCAAGCTCCACCCTGCCAACAAAAATGCCCCAGTACACCACTGCTCTAAAATAATGAGTGTTGACATGATTCACAATATAGTAGGATACACCACCATTCATCAGTTTCCTATTTGGGCAGATGAGAATATCTTCTAATTTGAGCCTATTAAGAATGAAATTGAGGCTGGGTGTGGTGCCTCATGCCTGTAATCCCAGCACGTTGGGAGGCAGGTCCTGAGTTCAGGAGTTCAAGACCAGCCTGGCCAACATGGTGAAACCCTGTCTCTACTAAAAATACAAAAATTAGCTGGGTGTGGTGGTGGGCACCTGTAATCCCAGCTACTTGGGAGGCTGAGGCAGGAGAATCACTTGAACCCGGGAGGCGGAGGTTGCAGTGAGCCAAAATCACGCCATTACACTCCAGCCTGGGCAGCAGAGTGAGACTCCATCTCAAAAAAAAAGAAGAATGAAATTGAAATGTCCACCTGATAGTCAAGTCTTTAGAAATATCTATCACTATGTATTTAGAATAAATTTTTGGAGTAGAGTTGCTCAGAGCAAAGGATATAGAGATATTAGGATTTTTTTTTTTTTGAGACGGGGTTTCACCATGTTGGCCAGGATGGTATCAATCTCTTGACCTCGTGATCCCCACGACTTGGCTTCCCAAAGTGCTGGGATTACAGGCGTGAGCCACCACACCTGGCAGATTTTTTTTTTTTTTTTTTTTTGAGATGGAGTCTCACTCTTTGGCCCAGGCTAGAGTGAATGACACGATCTCGGCTCACTGTAACCTCTGCCTCCTGGGTTCAAGTGATTCTCCTGCCTCAGTCTCCCAAGTAACTGAGATTACAGATGCGTGCTACCACGTCCAGCAAATTATTTTTTTATTTTTAGTAGAGACGGGGTTTCACCGTATTAGCCAAGATGGTCTTAATCCCCTGACCTCATGATCTGCCCGCCTTGGCCTCCCAAAGTGCTGGGATTACAGGCATGAGCCACCATACCCGGTCTAATATTAGGGATTTTTAATAAACATTACCCAGTTACCTTCTGCAGCATATTAAATTCTCCAAAGACAGCCACGATACACGTCTCATGCTACACACGCTTCTGCAATGCAATGTGGACTTGTTCCTCCGCCATCAAAAGATGAGATTTATTTCTCCACCCGCTTTGGTGGGCCATGTGACTCCTTTGAGCAATGCAATATGGTGCAAGTGATGCTGTGCCCACGGATGTAGCTTTTCATTGGCCTGTCAGCTTCCACTTCCTGCCCCTTAGAAAATGTACTTTAGAAAGACACATTCTCTTAAAATTAGCCACCTTGCTGAAAGAAGGCAAGTTACATGCAGAGGTTATGTGTAGATGCCTCGCTTGAGCCCAACCTGAGCTCTCAGCCCACAGCCAGTGCCAACTGCCAGCTCTAGCCCGTATGTGACCCATCTGGGATGTGCGAGCCCAGAGGAGCCACTAGATGACTTCAGCCCCAGCCAACAACATGCATAGCAGAAGAGCCACCCAGCTAAGCCCAATAGACCCACAGAATCGTAAGAAGGAGTAAAATGGTTGTTGAGTATTGCTTTAAGCCACTAAGCTTGGGGTTCTTACGTTACACAGCAAGCAATAACTCAGTACTCTCCAAAAAGACTACTCCCATTTATATTCTCATTAGTGGTATATAAAAATGTTTCTTTCCCCAAATCCATGCCCACTCTTGATATCTTTTTTCATCTTTGCAATGTGACAGGTGAGCATTGCCTCTTGATAATGGTTTGGGCCAGTTGCTGTGGCTCAGGCCTGTAATCCCAGCACTTTGGGAGGTCGATGTGGGTGGATCATGAAGTAAAGAGTTCGAGACCAGCCTGGCCAATATGGTGAAACCCCGTCTCTACTAAAAATACAAAAATTAGCTGGGCATGGTGGTGTGTGCCTGTAGTCCCAGCTACTCGAGAGGCTGAGGCAGAAGAATCACTTAAACCCAGGAGGCAGAGGTTGCAGTGAGCCAAGATTGCACCACTGCACTCCAGCCTGGGCAGCAAAGTGAGACGCTGTCTCAAAAAAAAAAAAAAAAAAAAAAAATTTGGTTTGAATTTCTCTAGTTGCTAGTAACACTGAACATTTTTTCTTATTTTGTGGCCATATCTAGTTTTTTAGTGAGCTGCCTATTCATTATTTGCCCTCTTTTCTATTTTGTTTTCTTTTGAATTCTCTACACATTGTTTATTAACCTTTCTTATTTTGTGGCCATAAATAATTTTTTAGTCAGCTGCCTGTTCACTATTTGCTTTTGTTCTATTTTGTTTTCTTTTGAGCTCTTTTTCTTTTATTCTTTCACATTGCAATATGTTAGCCAGTGTTTTATTTATATTTAGTGTTGTTTATAACTTTATTGATGCAGTTAATTTTTTTTTAATACTTTAAGTTCTGGGGCACATGTGCAGAACATGCAGGTTTGTTACATAGGTATACATGTGCCATGGTGGTTTGCTGCATCCACCCCCGCCGTCATCTGCAGTAGATATTTCTACTAATGTTATCCCTCCCCAATTCCCCCACCCTCTGCTCTCCCTCCCCTATCCCCTGCACCCTCGACAGGCCCCAGTGTGTGATGTTCCCCTCCCTGTGTCCATGTGTTCTCATTGTTCAACACCCACTTGAGAGTGAGAACATGCGGTGTTTGGTTTTCTGTTCTTGCATCAGTTTGCTGAGAATGATGGTTTCCAGCTTCATCCATGTCCCTGCAAAGGACATGAACTTTTCCTTTTTTATGGTTGCATAGTATTCTACACAGTGTCTATGTGCCACATTTTTTCTTATCCAGTCTACCTTTGATGGGCATTTGGGTTGGTTCCAAGTCTTTGCCATTGTAAACAGTACCACAATAAACCTTCAGCTGTCATTTTGTGCTTTCTGCTAGAACTCAACCTAGTAGTAGCCCTTTACTCAGCATCCTGGCCGCGCTTGTGACTATTACTTGCATAAGTTATATTTGCTGATTGGTACCTTGGTCAGAGCTCATGTGCTTTTTCAAGCTTGTTTTCTCCCTGTAAGTTTCAGGGAAGGGTTTCAGCACCAACCTCATGTGTTTTCCTTCTCATTCACCTCCCCCTACCTCTGAGGTCCCCTGGACACCTTATGCACGAACCTCAAAGTTCCTAGAGCACCTTAACTCCAGTGACTTTGGTTTCCTGTCTGCTTCAACCATCTGACAGACTGTGCCTTAGGGATTGACATTACTTACATTGTGCTACTTGAGATGTGCAGTTCAGGGCCTCTTGTGGCCTTCTTAACTTCCACTGCACACTCAGTGTGGTCTCTGTGCTCCTGGCATCTCCCTACTGTCATTTCTGCTTCCTGCAGACTGTGTGTCTCAACTCACCATTCTAATGCTGTCCTCTCTACCGTCCCAGGACCTCCTCCCTTCACCTTGGAAATTCTCACGCTGGTGCAGCACTGCATAGTGACCAAGGACATGCGCTCAGGGTAAGACGTCCAGATGTAGGTCTTGACTCTGCCACTTGCCAGCCAAGTAGCCTCAGGCAGGTCACTTAAACCTCTCTGTGTGCTAGACCACTGTAGAGCTGTGCCAGTATGATGGCCACTAGTCACGTGTGACTATGGAGAACTTGAAATATAACTACTTTGGAGCGAGATGTGCTGTCAGTGTAAAATACACACTGGAACCAAAGACCAAAAATAATGTAGAAAAGGTCATTCATAATCTTGTTATGTTGATTCTATGTTGAAATGATAATGTTTTAGATATGTAGATTAAATACAATGTATGAAAATTAGCTTATCCACTTGTTTTTACTTTTTTAACATGACCTCTAGGAAATCCAAATCTCTTATGTATCTTGAACAGAGCTGTATTTTGGACAGAAATACGGTGTAGTATATAAGGCTAGACAAAATAACTTCTGCCTTGTTTTGGTAATGCTTCTCCTTATTAGAGAGTTAAGATGCATATCCAGAAAGCAGTCACTAATATCATGACAGTATTTTGTTAATTTCTTTTTCTTTTCTGTTTTGAGATGGAGTTTCATTCTTTTTGCCCAGGTTGGAGTGCAGTGGTGTGATTTCGGCTTACTGCAACCTCCACCTTCCTGGTTCAAGCAATTCTCCTGCCCCAGCCTCCCAAGTAGCTAGAATTACAGGCGCATACCACCATGCCCAGCTAATTTTTGTATTTTAGTAGAGATGGGGTTTCACCATGTTGGCCCAGCTGGTCTTGAACTCCTGACCTCAGGTGATCCACCTGCCTCAGTCTCCCAAAGTGCTGGGATTACAGGAATGAGCCAGTCTGCTTTGCTAATTTCTAAACAAATGACACAGATAATATCTTCCTTGTCTGTGCCAGGAAGGAGCAGATTCAGTGGCAGGTAGAGAAGGGGAAATCGGCACATAAACGGACTCTCGGCTTCTCACTTGCAGGAGCAGCAGAGTACACTCGGTCACCAGCACAGATACAGTGGAGGGAAAGATGGCAACTGAACAGAGCTGTAGGCATTGCCAGCCTATGTGTAGAAGAGACAGAGAAAATCACGGTGGACCTCAGTTCTTCCTTCTTGGCCCTGTGTTGTCTTTTTTCTGACTCCACTTCAGACACCAAATGTGTGGTCTTTTCCATAGCACGATCAATGCTCTAGAACCACCTGGGCAGCTGCAATTGGTTTGCTTCTGGAACTCACTTCTGGGAATTAGCAGAGACCCCACAGGGTGAGGGCACAGCCCCATCAGACTGCTCCTGCCTCACTGCAAATTAGTGCCCTGGGTTCTGATACTCCTGCCTGGTGAATACAGGTGTGGGTGTTCCCGCCCCTTCAGCTTTGAGAATTCACTCACAGAACTCGGGAAAACGCTTTACTTGCATTTACCAGTTTGTTGTAAAGGGTGCAAAGAGGATCCGCTAGATAGAAGAGATGCACAAGGTGAGTGATGAGAGGGCTGGCATGGAGCTTCCTGGCCCTCTCTGGGTGTACCACCCTCCCAGCGCCTCTATGTGCTCACCACCCCCATGATTCAAAAGCAAACTGTACGACTCAGGGCTTTGGGAGGTTTCATTATGTGGGTACAATTGATTAAATCTTTGACTGTTGGTGATTAAAAATCTCCAGCTCCTCTCTGCTCATTGGAGGTCGGGATTGGAGCTGAAAATTTCACCTTTCTAATCACACGATTGGTTCCTCTAGTGACCAGTCCCCAACAGGCATCACCTCCATGGCATAAACTTAGGTGTGATTAAAGAGGCTCATTATAAATAACAAAGACACTTCCATCACTCAGGAACTTCCAAGCTCTGTGCCAGGAACTGGGGGAAAAGACCAAATATATATCCCTTCTTATACCACAGCCCTGTATAAACAACGTCTACCTAAGCCACTGCCTTCTAAATCTGTCTGGCCATGACTCTTAAATATATTTTACATCCCAGCCAAGTACACCACCCACACATATCTACGTATGTGCATGTGTAAAACTGAAACCAGATTTCATGCAAGTTCTAGGAAATCATACTCACCCTTACCATATGCAATAGACCAATGTTTTCAATTCAATTCATTCATTCCTATTCCATTCTGTTTCTTCGTCTTCCTTTATGTTTTAAATCCTGGCTTCAGCCCACAAAACTGATTTCTCAACCCACTAATGCATCCCAAGTCACAGTTCAGGAAACACTGTGTTCTCTTGCCAAGACTCATTATATCTCCTCTCTGAGACTTGCAAAGAGAGACATGAAGATACCCTCTAAAAAGGCAAGTCGCCTCCTGGACCAGCAAGAAGAGATGTAAGGATGAAGGTGTAAAGAGAACAGAGCTTGCCTGGGTGTGGTGGCTCACGCCTGTAATCCCAGCACTTTGGTAGACCGAGACGGTACGATCACCTGAGGTTGGGAGTTCAAGACCAGCCTGACCAACATGGAGAAACCCTGTCTCTACTAAAAATAAAAAACTAGCAAGGCATGGTGGCGCATGCCTGTAATCCCAGCTACTGGGGAGGCTGAGGCAGGAGAATTGCTTGAACACAGGAGGCAGAGGTTGCGGTGAGCCTAGATCAAGCCTTTGCCCTCCAGCTTGAGCAACAAGAGCAAAACTCCATCTCAAAAAAAAAAAAGAGAACAGAGCTCAGTGAACACCAAACCATCTGGAACCAGAGCAGGTGATGGCAGAGGCAAGACTCCGTTCCTTTCAGACAGGTTTCTCCTCGCCTGATTGCTGAAGGCGTGTTTTTCAGGCAGTCTCTTGTTTCAAATGGTCCCCAGCAACTGCCTTGGCCCCACGCCTGCTCTTGTTTGTTCTTGAGTCTCTGTGGAACCCTTGGCCAGTTGCACTTCTGCCCAGGGCCCTGGGCCAGTCCTGAAAAGGCCAACTTCTCAGAGTCCTAGTGGCTTCACCTCCTGACATTCCAGAGCCATCGAGTTGACCCTTACAGAGATCTGCGTCCAAACTAGGGACTTTGTCAGAAAAGAGAATTCTGTCTCAGCCGTGGAAAAGGGATTCACATGGCTTCATTCTGACTAGAAGCAGCAATTGTTTTCCAGAAAGGATGGCAGAGGGCTTTGTTCTTAGAGATGTACCCAGCCCCTGAGTCTGAAGACAGATGTTTTTTGTTATACTATGAAAGCATATGGCTTTTTACACGCTCTTTCTGCTTCCTTGGGTTAAACTGCTATGGCATCATCTCACTTCTTTCTATGGACCATGTCTAACATGTATGGTGAAATGGGGAATGATCATTTGTGGGCTTATGGAGCTTGAATAGCATCCAGGCTGCCAGGGACTTGCTGCCCCATGTAGGAGGGAGAGAGGCGGGGCATTGCTGGAGTGCCAATGAGGTCAATTCACAGAGCACAGGAAATTAGCAATGTCACGGGTGTTTAGAGGAAGAGAATTCTGACTTAACTCTCCTAGAATATGGTTTAACCTGGACTCCTTTGCTTCCTCTAGAACTTGTATGTAAATTTTAGATGATGTTTATAGGGTTTTGTTTTTCATATTATAAGTCCAATACATGCTTAGAAAAGAAACAAATCACTCATAATCATGCTACTCGGAATAAACCACTTATTTTGATGTTTTTTCCTCCAAGTCATTTTTGTCCCAGGTGTTTATGTCTATGTAAACTTGACATTTTTATGTCACTAAACTTTACATAACTTTATATGCAATTTTGAAAATCTGTCTTTTAAACTTACCATTAATACATTAAATAGCAAATATCTCTTTTGTAACATCCCTCCCATCTCCCTATCACTCGAGCCACATTTAATGCCTCTAAATGCCTAAATGCCACCTCTCCATGTAAAGACAGCTTTGCTTCTGTCTCTCCACCATGAGGCAGCCTTCAAACAGAAAGAAATCAGGACACCAAGGTTCTCTGAACCCATGCTATAGACCCACCAGAGGCTCACAGGAGAGAATGAAATGGCATTCAAACTGAGTCTTTGGGTGACTTTGAAGAGTGTTCAACGTCGCAGCAAGTGGGGCTGCTTCTGGGTTTCACCTGGGCTAGATAGTGGGCATGAAGTAAGTTCTTTCTATGTTTCTATCGATGCCCAGAAACTGAGGTCCTGGAACTCTCTTGAAAGCCAGTACAAAGCAATCTCCTCCTGCAGAAATGGTGATCTTATGACTGGGGCCACTGGATATGGCCACTGTCTCTCCTGTTGCCAGAAGGACCCAGCTGTAGAGCCCACACTAGAAAAGGCTGTTTGTGTTAAAATGCGTGCTCTGAATGAAGAGACCCCCAAACAGGCTTTGAGTGAGCAGCATGGCTGTTTATTCACCCAGGTGCGGGCGGGCTGAGTCTGAAAAGAGAGTCAGTGCAGGGCTGTGGGATAGGAGTTGGTTTTATGGGTTTGGGGTAAACAGTGGAAAGTTACAGAAGTTACAGTTTAGGGTGGTTTTTTGCAAGCTGGGAGGGGGTCTTAGAGTGTGGAGTCACGAGGTTGACCAAGGTCGGTTACAAAATCCAATGGACTTGTCAATTGAGGCCGGAATAAGAAACAATAGAAGTCTCAAGGTAGTTAGGTGCCACAGGGGTTGATTGGTCTTCTGCTTTTCATGATCTTCCAGTTACTTCAGGTTTTTTAATTCCGGAAGGCCCTCCAGAGGTGCACATGAGGGCCACAGAGGTTACCACGCCATCTACAGTGCGGTCAGACCTTACAGCCTGCAGGGAGAAAAAGGAACAGGCACACAGAACGGCTCACAATCTGCACACAGACATCTACCTGATAGGAAATGTGGGGACTGGATGAGGATGCAGCAAGCCTACTGAGGACTCCTTCGCAGAATGGCTTCCGCAAGAGCTTATGTTCTGTGCTGATGCTGACCTCCAGTGCTGCGTGTTCCTGCCTCTTGAATCTCTTCCACAACCGCATCCCCCGGGGCCCCAGCAGCCCCACTCAATAGATGCAAATATTTAACCAGGAGATAAGGGCCTTGGTCTACTTGACACGTTAGTTTTGTTTTTTAAAGACAGATATCCCTTCCAAGACAGCACATTTCTGACTGTCTCAACCATCTAACACCACTGATAATATCTGATGCTGCAGGCTACGAAGTGACAGAGTTAAACACTTTGATCTTCCAAACCTCCTTCCGTCTTTGCACAATCATTTCCTTCTTTGTGCTAAGTATTAACTGGGTCAGATGGATCATTCTGATCTGTGTTACTCAGTAGAGATTCAAGTCCCCACCACCACCGCCTTCAGATGGAAAGTCCAAAGAAGCCAAGCTGAATCTCAATTTCAATTATAAATAACTAGCAAAAAAGGGGAAAGGAAATGAGATCAAGCTTTAGTCATTTTCTTCAGGACAATTTTCTTTTCTTTTTCACTGTGTACAATTTCATATCAAAGGAATTTCTGCTGCAAGTCAAATCCAGTTCTGCCTTTGAAAGAGCCAGGAAAATTGCTTGAACCCGGGAGGCAGAGGTTGATTGAGGCTAGATAATGCCGCTGCACTTCAACCTGGGCGACAGGGCGAGACTCCACCTCAGGAGAAAAAAAAAGGAAGTTTGCAAAGGGTTAGAGAGAAATTGAACAATAGATAGTAGTGGATGTGGGATGTGGAGAATGCTGAGAATCTTTTTTTAATTTTAAAGAATTTTTTAAAAAAGGTTTACATAGGCATATGTCACTTAATAATATATATTCTGAGAAACACATCATCAGATTTCATCATTGTGTGGACATCATAGCGTGAACTTACACACACGTAGATGGTAGAGCCTGCTACACACCCAGGCTTGATGGTACAGTCTAGTGTTCCTGGGCCACAAACCTGCATAGCATATTACTATACTGAATACTGTAGCCAATGATAACACAGTGGTAAGTATTTGTTCATCAAAATATAGTTAAACATAGAAAAGGTACAGTTAAAAATACAATATACGCCGAGTATGGTGGTTCACAACAGGAATCCCAGCACTTTGGGAGGCTGAGGTGAGAGGATCTCTTGAGGTCAGGGGTTTAAGACCAGCCTGGCCAACATGGGGAAATTCCCCAGTCTCTACTAAAAATATAAAAAATTAACCGGGTATGCTGATGGACACCTGGAATCCCAGCTACTCAGGAGGCTGAGACAGGAGAATCGCTTGAACCCAGAAGGTAGAGGTCGCAGTGAGCCGACATCGCACCACTGCTTTCCAACCTCAGTGACAGAGTGAGACTCTGTCTCGAAAAAAATTTAAAAAATAAATAATAAATCTGAAACATAAAGTAATTGCACTATGACATTGCAATGGCTACAATGTTACAATGGCTAGGGCATCACTAGGTGATAGGAATTTTTCAGCTTCATCAAATCTTAAGCCACCACCGTGGTATATGTGGTCTGTCATTGACTGAAACGTCATTATACAGCGCATGACTGTATTTATATGCTAAGATGAACCAGCTAATAGTGAGGAAGATGCTAAGGATAGCAGGTGAGTGGAGGACGCCTGATGAAGCCCAGTCCCACAGGAGGTGAGCAGAGTCACGACCCAGCACACCCCAGGGAAGACTGACAGCATTGAAGAAGAGGAAGTGCATCCTACACTTTGTGTCAGAAGATGAACCGTATAATGACCTCCCGAGGTAGAAGAAAGTGGATGGGTGGTGTCATTTGTAGTTTCTACAACGGTGCTGCCTGGTGGTTTGGCCTTACTTAAAGTGTTGACGTTGACAAATAGGGTTTAGAGAGAAGGGATACCAAGGGAAAATCTGGTTGGCAGAGCCCAAATGATACTAGCATGTAGAAAGTATCTGCAGATGCTTAAGAGAAACTGCTCTATCTTCTCATCAAGACAAGGTCAATAGGAGTCCTAGCCACTCCTGTGGCTGCTCTCTGGCCCTCTTATTAAAAACAACACCCTGCGAGGTGAGACCGTAAATTACTTGAGATCAATAACCCAGCTACTCCCAATGGATACTATCTCACAAAGCACTAGGCAGCATTAAAGGAATTTAGTGCATTGCTCTTCTTCTCTTTCTCCTCCTCTTCCTTCTCCTCCTTCTCCTCTTCTTCCTCCTATTCCTTTTCTCTTATTCTTCTTCTTATTCTTCTTCTCCTCCTTCTTCTTATTCTTCTGAGAGAGAGAGAGAGAGAGAGAGAGAGAGAGAGAGAGACTCCTTCTGTTGCCCAGGCTGGAATGCAGTGGTGCAATCATAGCTCACTGCAGCCTTGAATTCCTAGACTCACATAGTGCTCCCACTTGAGTGGATCCCACTCCAAGATGTTCAGTCCAGAAAACTATAGGCATGCACCACCATGCCCAGCTAATTTTTAAAACTGTTTTTTTTTAGAGGCAGGGTCTTGCTATGTTGCCTAGGCTGATTACCAACTCCTGGATTCAAGCAGTCCTCTCACCTCAGCCTCCCAAAGTGCTGGGATTGCAGGCATGAGCCTCCATACCTAGCCCTAGTGCATTATTCTGATGTTCATTTTTATTATATAAGACATATATATATATACATAAAATTTCATAAATGTATATTTCTCTAACAGAAAATTCGGACAATAGAGATAAGCAGAAATGGGAAAAAAGGCACTGGTAGTCCTCCCACTCAAAGACTTACCTCCAAGAGTGCCCAACAGCTCCTGCCTCTCAGTAGTCACTCCCTTGTGTTGCACCCTCCCACATGGCTGCAGGGCTGGCTGATGGCATATGATGAAAGTGACCAAAGGTAACTTCTGAGGCGAGATCATGAACGACACTGCAGCTTCCACCTATAACCAGGGTTTTCAACAGCAGTGCTGCCGACACTTTGGACCAGACAGTTATTTACCGTGGGGCTATTCTGCACATCGTCAGATGTTTAGCAGCATTCCTGGCCTCTACACTTCAGATGTCAGTAGCACCCTTTGCTCAGTTGTAAACATAAAATAATGTCTCCAGACTTTGCCAAATGTCCTCGGGATGAGGGAGTCTAATAGTCCATTCTCACATTACTATGAGCAAATGCCTGAGACTGGGTAATTTATAAGGAACGAGGTTCCATTGGTCCATAGTTCCGCGGGCACAGGAACAGAGCGCAGGACAGCATCTACTTCTGGGGAGCCTCAGAGAGCTTTCACTCATGGCAGACGGCAGAGCAGGAGCAGGCACATCACATGGTGAAAGCAGAAGCAAGAGGGTGGGAGACGCCACATGCTTTTAAGCCAGATCTCATGAGAACTCACTATTGTGAGAACGGCACCAAGAGGATGGTGCTAAAGTGTTCATGAGAAATCCACCCGGATGACAATTTGTCATGAGATTAGGACATGGACACAGATTCAAACCATACTTGGGGGCAAAACTACTCTCAGCTGAGAACCACAGACCTAGACTCTTGGCTTGCTAGCTCAGGGGAAACCAGCCAGCATGCCATGTGGCACAAGCAGCGCCGCAGAGAGGAGCTGAGGTCTCCAGACAGCTGCTGGCACCTGCTGGCTGCCATTGTGAGGGTGTCACCTGCAGAGTGGATCCTTTCGTCCCACCAAGCCTCCAGATAACTGCCAGCTTTATGAGACACCCCAAAACACTCCCACATTCCTAACCCGTGGAAACCCGGACAGATAATAAATTATGATTATGCTTTAAAAGCCACCAAGTTCACGGGTAATTTGCTTAACTGACTTTGTTGAGTAATTACTCTTGGTGTTTGAATACTGAGTCCCAATTCCTTTTTCTTCTTTGGGAACATTTCTCCAGGGCCTAGGTCAAAGAGTGTAAAATGAGATCAGCTGGATTGTTTACTTATTACATAAAATCCTGTGTAATTAAATGATTCATAACATTTCAATTAGTGGATGGAGAATGTGTTTCGAACACAGCCCCTGAGGTGTATGGTGGAGCAGGAGATGCTGGCCCCTGCGTGAGCCTTAGCCATCCGTTCTAAGTTCTGTGAACTGTGCGCTTGTCTCCAAAGCAATAAGATCATCATTTTTAGGAACCAGCTCCTCTTTTCCTGGCCAGGTCCATAGATGAATTAATGACACATTTTAGAGGGTCTCAGCTCCTTGTTCAGCCATATGTAATGAGTAAACTGAGGAACGGTAGGCTTAAGTGAATGATGCGAATTCCAATTGATTATACATGGGTCTCAGCTTACCATTCACAAAGCCAGATCTTGATGCGTGTTTCCTGACCAGGCTGAGAGCACTGCTCCTGCAGTGAGGACCGTACTGAGATGGGATGTCAACTTTGTCAATCCCCAGAGCAATTCAATGGAGCCTGCTGCTGTGGCTGCTCGTGCGGCTCTGGATTAAACTGTGGGGCCGATTGTCCCTGACATTTTGGCAGAATAGCTTGGGGTCTTTGTTTTTGTCATTGTGTGTTTAAAAAAATTTTTTTTTATCATTTGACAATGGAGTAAATTCCCTTATCTCCCTTTATGGGCAGCAATGAACAGAAAGGGGTTTTCAGATTTGTTTTTTAACATTGTCAATAAAAATGTATTATTTAATTCCTTACTGTTGTCAACAAATATGAAGATTATTCCATTAGCCACTTGTCTGCTGATTTTAGAATAACTAAATCCAGTTACCCAGTTCTATAGATATAAATATTATGCCAGTGATTATCCTGAGAATTTGCTGTGGGAGAGAAGACCAGAAACTAGGGAGCAAAGAACTGTAGATTCTAATTTCCTTGGTTTGTTTTTAAAGTTCTACCAGCCAACAGATTTCCTCAAGTATTTATTGGAGGAAAAAGAGAGGAAAGAAAGGGGAATTAAAGCAAATATTTTGGAATGCCCTGGTATAAGCAGGGCACACTGCCAAACTCTTTGCTTATATTTTCTCATCTAGCCTTCACTAAGGAGGTAGTGATCATTCTTCCCAGTTTCAGATGAGGAAACTGAGGCATTCATAGTTTCATGAACGTGTCCAGGTTTCTTAGTGATTGAAGCAGGATTTGCCCCTATGTCTCCTTATTCCTAACTGCGATGTTAAACTAAGTGGATGGTGCTCCTTTTTGTATTGATTAGAGCTCTTGATACAAACAACTGCAAACAACTCAGGCAAAGATAAGCAGAGAGGAATTTATTGGTAAGAAGAGAGGTGGATGAGGAGTATTCAAGAATGTAAGTGTGGTTTGTGGAATCAATAGAAGCCCGAAGGACCAAGCTTGGGAACCAGCAGAGACAAGGGAGCTGTGAAACCCAATGACACAGCCACAGCCTCCCCCAGGACTGGCTCTGCTTCTGAGATTGACCTTGATCCATGCTCCCAGCCTTTGCTTGAGTCAGAGTCCAGATGGGCACAACTGAAGGGCCAGCTCTGAGCTCATGTTCACTCCTGTGGATATATCCCTCCAGGAAGGAGGATGGCCCCATCCCCTCTTCTTCTTTCTTGGGAGAGAGGCCTCTGAGTTTGCCCTCCCACCAAGACCTGTTATATATAGTAGGGGAGAATTGGAGTCACTGTGCCAGGCGGTAAACCACAGCAAATGTCCATCAAGCTCTTGAAATCTTAAGTGTCTTCTTTATGAAAAAACTGCAGAGGTGCAATGTAAGCTTGACAAGTCTACCTGGGATTAGATGTGCAGTCCTGCCTAGAAGGGACTGTGTCTGTCTTGGTATCCCCTAGATTTTGGTACAGGGTGAATGTCCCGATACATATTCTCTGAATGAAGAAATGAATTTTGGCCACTGTTTCTCTGACTACTTGATTTACTGACATGCCACTTACAGTTCTGGGCAAATTAGACATACTTAGCTCTCTTTACAGAGTTAAAATGTTATAAACAGGGAGGAAGAAAACTCCCTAGTGTTCTCCAGGAGGGTTATGACCAAATGCATTTAGTGCATAAGCAATAAAGCTCCATATCACCCTATGGATCACACTTTCCTTCAGAAATTTTGCAAATCATGTTTTTGTTTGTTTAAAGATAAGGTATCATCAAGATGAAATAATTTTTAAAACAGTTCATATCCTCACCATTTTTGCACATTACCTTCAACTTTTTCCAGTACATCAATATTTAGCATAGTTATAATCAAAGAATACCTATTTCCTATGTATTTTTCCATATAATTGTATAATGTCCTGTATTTCAAAATAGACTTCATATTTATAACTTTAATGATGGCATAATATTCCACGATCTTGATGCACCATCATTTACTAAACCATTTCCTTACTGTTGGACATCTGGTTTGTATGAATCAGGCTTTTAACAAGATACGACTTGTGAGAAGATGTAGAATATTGTCAACAGATGGCTTATGAAAGTGGCTTTGATATTACAGTACATCTATTTATGATTCTGTAGTAAATAAAATGGAACTAGGACTGCTCCCAAATTGGGCAGTGATGTGGGTGGTACACATACACACAGAATTTAAGGCACTAGGGTGAGATGTGAAATTCAAAAAGATGAAATTCAAAATGTAGGTGAGAGGAAAAAGACCAAATAGAGCCAGATACACAGATAAAGATATTTCACTCAGTATCATGTTAGAAATTCCATGCTTCAGGAATTTAAGACTGCTGAATCCATAGTTCTATCTAACCTTGAAATTTTGGTGTTTGAATGTGCTGTTCGCATTTTACATTCTTTATACTGCTAGTCTTTCTCAGTTTCTCCCTAAGATTATTTTAAATTCATATTCTGAGATTATAGAATGAAAGGCAGGAAGGGAAAGTAGTATGGAAAGAGATTTTCCCCAGTTACGGAAAAAAAGAAATAGGGAATTGCAAGCATGGATATTGACTTATGGGATGGTGAAGGTATATGAAGCACCTTGAAGAGGAATAGAAAATAGGAAAGCACAATTTCTGCAGCCTGTGTTATTAGAAAGGAATAAAAGAGCTACGTCTGCTGCTTACCCTTCATGCCAGACATTCTCTGAGGCGCTGGGATCACATGTTGGCTCTTCAGGGCTCAAGTTGTCTTTTCATAAGAACCAGATTTGCACCCCCACCCACTGTTTCCAGTAAAGTAATGGGACAAATCCCATCTCCCTGGAATGTTCTGTTCCAGCAGCTGGAGTGACAAACTGTGGAATATCATTCACACGGAGTTGACTCTGATTAGAACAAATGTTGCTTCATTTATCTTCCTTCTCTTTGCTGATAATCCTGCTTGACTTTGCATCAACTCTGAAAATTTACCCACGCTTTTATATGACTAGAAGATACTAACTGCTGGAAAATATTCTTTGTAGAGCACTTTATTCTGAGACAGTCAGTGGCAGTTCATGAAAAAATACAAAACTCAAGTCCTGGCTCCACACAGGGCCACGTCAGGTTCTCATCTTAGGTCCTTTTCAATGTCTCTTGGAGGATGTTTCTGTGATAGGAAATATGCATTTATTTCTCAGGGCTTTATCTGCACTGTTTAAATGACAGTTCTCTTCAACCACTACATTAAGAAAATAATCAAATTCTATCATGCAAATGAGTATACTTAATTATGTAGAAGTATATTTTAGTTACATATCAGTAATTACTCTAATAACATATCAATAAGCTAGTAGATTTCCAAATAGAGTTTAAGATTTCTAAGCGGCAGACTAAAGGTTATTACAGTTCTCTTTATTAACATATACATCATGATATTATAATAATGGTAAATGTAAAATCGACCTAATTTCTGTGATTCATTTATTACTCAACAGATATTTGAGTATTTTTACTGAACTATATTTTGGCATTTGTTATGCCAGGCACTGCTCTAGTCAGGGAGTTCTAGCAGGATGTAAGAGGGCAAGGCCCTGCTCCCATGGAACTCAAGGTCTTGTGCAGGAAGATGGGTAATAAGCAAATGAGACATGATCAAGGTAATTACATATGTTTGCATTAAAACATCTTTTAATAGAGATTTGACATTATTTCATCTGGTCCTTTCAAAAACCCTGGAAGGTAGATTAAGAAGGGATTACCAATGTATAGAAAAGTTGTAAGAGGCCGGGTGTGGTGTTTCACGCCTGTAATCCTAGCACTTTGGGAGGCTGAGGCGGGCGAATCACGAGGTCAGGAGTTTGAGACCAGCCTAGGCAACACAGTGAAACTCTGTCTCTACCAAAATACAAAAAAAAATTAGCCAGGCGTGGCAGTATGTTCCTGTAGTCCCAGCTACTTGGGAGGCTGAGGCAGGAGAATTGCTTGAACCCGGGAGGCAGAGGTTGCAGTGAGCCAAGATCACAACACTGCACACCAGCCTGGGCAACAGAGTGAGACTCTGTCTCAAAAAAAAGAAAAGTTGTGAGAACAGTACAAAAAGCTCATTTTCACCCTTAACCTAGACTTCCCAATTGTTAATATTGTTATCACCTGTGTAGTTAATTGTTCATAATTGTTAATAACACAACATTGCTTCTTCACCTTCTCTCTATATATACATATATATCAAATATATATGTATGTCAGTGTATGTATGTGTGTGTGTGTGTGTGTGTGTGTGTGTGTGTCTATTGTCGGGATATGTCACCTATCTCATACAATGGGTGATATATATATGCTGACATATATTGGCTATATATATAGTGACATTGTGCCTGGGTGGCTTATAAACAACAGAAATGTATTTCTCACAGTTCTGGAGGCTGGAAGTCCAAGATCAAGGTGCCAGCAGGTTTGGTGTCTGGTGAGGGCCAGCCCTCTTCTTCATAGACAGCACCTTTTCCATGTGTCCTCAGGTAGAGGAAGGGGCAAATGAGCTCCTTCGAGCCTCTTTTGTAAGGGCACTAATCCCATGCATGAGGGCTCCACTGGCCTCCCAAAGGCCCCACCTCGTAATACCATCACTTCGGTGATTAGGTTTCAACAGATGACTTTTTTCGAGATACAACCTTTAGACCATAGCAGTGCCCTCATCCCTAAATATCCCACTGTGTACCTCCTAAAAACGAGGACACTTTTGTCACCCCACCACAAGACTGTCCAAGTCACTAGATGAACACTGATGCAGCACAGCCATCCAATCCACAGACCCGGTTCAGATTCCACCAAGGGCCCGCCAGCCTTTCCTGTGCAGGCTCCCAGACAGCACGCCTGGCACTGAGCTTATGATCACTTCAGTCCGTTCCCATCTGGAACAGCCCCCAGTCTTTCTCTGCCTCTGTGCCCTTGGCACCAGAGCACAGATCCTTCATCCCATGGGCTGAGACCCCTGGCACTCGAGGCTGTAACAGCACCGAGGAGATGCTGTGTCCTTCTTAGTGCCTCAAGCCAGGCGCGCACGGTGCCACCTGTCCTGTCCCACTCGAGGTGGTCTCACCTGATCCCGCAGTCAAGCTATGTCTGCTCCTCCCCACTTGAGTTCCATAGTGGTTTGCAGGAAGATAGTCCAATGTGTTGCCAACATCCTGTTTCTCATCAAACCGCCACCCATCAGGGTCACCCACATGGATGAACAACTACTATTACTGTTGCCTAAGAGTAGTGATCTATTTCCATCGTTCCCTTTACATTTGCTAGTTGGCATTCTACTATAAGGAAGAGCTTTTCCTTCTCATTTGTTTATGTATTAAATTACTTATTTTTTATGAGTACGGATTCATAGATTCCTATCTCATACAATGTACTGCAATCCAATTACTTATTTTTATCCTTAAATTATTTTAAAATTGGCCTGCAAGAGCCCCCTCGATCCCCCAGTTAAACAGCCTCAACAAGTCAGGCTCACCCAGGGAAATCTCCCTTTTGATTAACTCCAAGTAAACTGATTAGGGACCTTAATTATACCTGCAGAATTCCTTTATCCTTCCCTTATAACCAACCTAATTACAGAAGTGAAATACCTGCCTCTTTTTGATATATCTTCATTATTCTTATTATTCTCGGGTGCTTCTTTGCTATCTGGTACAAACAGACGTTCCCGGATTCTCTTGGACTTTCCCCACCCCTGCGCTGGAATTGGCTATTTCTCCAACCAAGGCCTGAGTGCTGGCTGCATATGTGCCTGCCAGGGCGTCGTTGCACCTAGGCCTGTCCAGCTACAGAGACAGCAGGTAAGTGCATGTATATATGTGCACACACATATATCCACATACATAAATATACATACATGCACGTACATCTATAACAATTATCTAACTCTGGGCATATGTAAGATATGGATATGCATCTCATGAATGTATACCTCTATGTCTAATTTCAATGTTCTTTCCAGTCTCCTCCTTTCCTCAGCTTTACATGACAAAGAGGGTGACGAGTCCTGGGGAATCAAGAGGGACCTGTCTAGAGGAGCTGGTCAGGGAAGGCCTCTCTGAGGAGCTGAGCCTGGGTGAGGAGACACGGTGGAGAGGATTCCAGGCAGAGAAGCAGCAAGCAGAAAGCATGAGAAGCCAGGGCAGGACCAGGGTGGCCGTGGTGTGCTGAACAGGCCGAGAGTCTGCTGTTTATGCCTGGTGAGGCAAGAAGGCATTGCAGGATTTCAGGGAAGGGTGTGACATGATGTGCTTTGTATTTTAAGCCATCACTCTGGCTACCATGCTGAGGATCGATTGTGGGAGGATAGGGATGAAGGAGAGCATTGCTCATGCTTGCCCTGGTAAGCCATAAGTTCACTCACCCCACAGCCAGCTCCAGAAACTAGGTGGCTGGTCGCATCAACAATGCTCACCCGCTCACTTACTTCTACTCCGGTGGGGCCTGTTAGGTGATGTGAAGGATGTGGCTTCACAGGGACATGAAGTCCACTCACCCTCTCCTGGCCTCTGGGTCAGTCCTTGCACGATTAGTAATGAACAACTGTGAGCACCTCAGAGATGACTGACACTCGAAAAGTTGGGTTCTGGGGGAAATCCGTGGGATGCAAGTGCCGTTGCCACCTCTGATCAGAGGACCGCGACTCCCTGCATGCGTCTCATCCCCGCAACCAGCACACTCCAGTTTGATCCTGACATTTTACAGGTGCAGAAACTGAGAAGCCACGTGACTGCCCGTGGTCACAGATATTGACCATATCCTCTTGCGACTGCTTTCCAGTGTCCAGGTCAACGTTTCGCAGCTCCAGGCACACACCACTCAGCTCTCCCGCTTCTCCCTGGCACGCATCTTTATGGACACGAAAAATGAAAATTACATGCCTGGCTGTGTAAACAGAAAAGGTCTCTTCCATTAGATCCACACTTGGAAGTTTGTGTGATGCATTAAAGTGGGTTTTGTTTTGTTTTTTGAGACGAAGTCTTGCTCTGTCTCAGGCTGGAGCGCAGTGGTGCTATCTCGGTTCACTGTAATCTTTGACTCCCGGGTTCAAGCAATTCCTCTGCTTCAGCCTCCAGAGTAGCTGAGACTACAGGCAATCACCACCATGCCCGGCTAATTTTTTGTATTTTAGTAGAGACGGGGTTTCACCAGGTTGGCCAGGATGGTCTTGAACTCCTGACCTCATGATTCACTTGCTTTGGCCTCCCAAAGTGCTGGGATTCCAGGTGTGAGCCACTGTGTCTGGCCTAAAGTGTGTTTTTAACCCATACCTTTTTCTCCTATGAGAGGAGAATGTGTTTTGTACACGTTCCCTGATTTCCCTGGGGCTCTTCCATTGGATCCCCTCAGTTCGATACTAATTTAGTCAAATAAAATAAGATCACCTGCACCTTGTCCCCCCCACAGTGCCTCCCCTCCGCGGATAGATACCTCTGGCCTCTTTCCCCTGTGCAGAGAAGCTACTAAGTCCCCCGGGATACATAGACAATATCTGCTTATACTGCAGCAGATGCTAGCCATAAACACCTCATTAACCACAGGAGCTGTAGTCATCTTCTACCACTGCCTAGCAAATGACCACACACTTCGCCACTTCCAGCAATTCAAACGTCCTAACTCACAGTTCCCATGGGCCGGGGAACCAAGCCCACACCAGTGGGGTCCGCTACAGGGTCTCACCAGGCTCAAATCCTCATGTTGCCCAGGGCTGCATCCTCTCTGAGGCACAGACTCCCCTCCCAAGCTCATTGGCTGATGGTAGAATTCAGGTCCTTTTGGTTGGAAGATGCAGGATCAGAGCTCCTAGGGCAACCTGTGTGGCCCCCCGTGGTCCTCCCCATAATATGCAAATCTTTGGGGCCAAGGGAGAGGGTTTCTGCTGCTTCAAATCCCTCCTCAGGAAGCCCCCGGGCCTAGTTAGGTCAGGCTCACCCTGGGAAATCTCCCTTTTGATTAACTCCAAGTCAACTGATTAGAGACCTTCATTATACCTGCAAAATCTCTTATAAGTAATGTAATCCCTTATAAGTAACCTAATCACAGGAGTGAAATACCATGGAGCCCTGTCCACACTCAAGGGGAGATTTTAGGGAACACATACTCCAGGAGAAGGACTCATGGGGGCATCTTAGAGTTTGCTGAGTTACATATTCCCTGTTATTTTACTTTATTTATTTATTTATGTGCTTTTGAGACAGAGTCTTGTTCTCTTGCCTAATCTGGAGTGCAATAGCATGATCTTGGCTCACCTGCACCTCCTGGGTTCAAGCGATTCTCCTGCCTTAGTCTCCCAAGTAGCTGGGATTACAGGTGTCCGCCACTATGCCCAGCTAATTTTTGTATTTTTAGTAGAGATGGGGTTTCACCATGTTGGCCAGGCTAATCTTGAACTCCTGACCTCATGATCTGCCTGCCTCAGCCTCCCAAGGTACTAGGATAACAGGCATGAGCTGCTGCACCCAGTCTATTTTTTAAATTTTTTAAAAATCATGATAAAATACACAGAACATAAAATTGACCACGTTAATCATTTGGAAGTGTGCGGTTCAGTGGCATTGAGTATATTCCAAGTGCTGTGCAGACATCACCACCATTTCTCTCCAGGACTTTTTCATCTTCCCAAATGGAAACTGTAGCCACTAAACACCAACTCCCCCTCCCGGCTCCTTCAGCCCCTGGTCACCCCCCAACCCCAGCTTCTTGTGCATTTGTTTTCTCCAACTCACCTAGTGGCAGGAAAAGGCTCAGATAAAACTACAGATTCTCCTGCCTCACTTCTCACACTTGCAATTTTATTAACCCAGTTTCTTGAGCAACTCAAAATAAATACGCATCTGGGCTTGTTTTTCAAAAGACTTGTGAAGCCAATCCCTCCTAGGCTGGGACTGTGAGCTCTGGCTGGCCCCTGTGCTGGGCAGAATAGAGAGAAAGAGTCAGATGTTGGAAACAGGTCACTTGCTTGATCCCATAATCTCTACAACCTCACACATAACATGCACTGAAAACAAACTCCCAAAGTCAGCATATATGGTACATTTCCTTTAATTTAGAAAAGACCTGAGTCCAGACTAAATGAGGAGCCTCATGACTCTCTGGTGTCTCAATTTCCCGCCTAACTAATGGGATCTGCAATGTCTACATTTTTTAAAAGTCAGGAGCTCCTTGTATAGATAGAAGGAACATACCAGAAGAATCTGGACAGATTTTAACACTTTGAGAATTAAAGTCCCAAACTGCACTAACAGAGATAATTCTGCAGCCTTTTTGGAAGCTTCTCTCCTCATAAATCTGTTGCTAATTAATAGGGTGATGAATGTGACATTGACTCTAGGGTTTCTAATAGAATCAGTGGCTCATAGGTAAAATTTTGCTCCTTTCACTCTGGGGGTCTTAGGCACAGCTGTCTCCAAAACATAATGGAATTTTCTTCCCTTTATTTGGGTTTGCATGGATGTTGTATTTTTGTGCATTGCAGATTTCCACAGCTTTGTTAGCAAGGCGTAATTATTTCCAGACAAGATGCTGGCTCAGATGACTGCCTCATCCCTAATGTGGCTTTTGAGTTTCGCAAGCGGCAAACCCAGAGCTTTCCTCCCTGTGCCTTCTGTGCATCCTGGTAACGTGGCAAAGAGAAATCACAACTAGGAAAGAAGTTGTCATTTTAGGCGATGATAAAGCATTTCCAGAATAAAATAACTTGTTGTTCAAATTCCAAACCCACATGTGTAGAAACTATAATTTTCTATGTGGATGGCAACTTTCTTCCACAAACAGAATAAGGGGTGATTGTGCCAATGGCCTCTGCTCTTGAAATATTCCTGGGTCTGGAGGGAATCTTGCAATGACAGAACGTTCAGCAGCCCATCCATGTGTGAAAAGCCTGCAGGTAAGTGTGCCATACGGCAAAGAACGAGCAAGCTGGAGAACCGCACCAACCCATTTCCACTCCCCAGGCCTCTGAAGACCCACAGAGAGAAGTTCCATGGGCAGCCAGAGCTTGCTGGGAACCGAAGAGTCCAGAGTGACCACAAGCACTGAAGAGCTTGTTTTGCATTGGCTTTCCTTAGAGATTTGGATTTATTTATTTATTTATATATTTATTGAGATGGAGTCTCGCTCTGTTGCCCAGGCTGGAGTGCAATGGCACAATCTCGGCTCACTGCAACCTCCACCTCCCAGGTTCAAGTGATTCTCCTGCCTCAGTTTCTCGAGTAGCTGGGATTTCAGGCTCGTGCCACCATGCCCAGCTAAGATTTGTATTTTGAGTGGAGATAGCATTTCTCTGTGTTGGCCAGGCTGGTCTTGAACTCCCGACCTCAGGCAATCTGCCTGCCTCGACCTCCCAAAGTGCTGGGATTACAGGTGTGAGCCACCACGCCCGACTGACATTTGGTTTTAAATAGCAAAACAAATACAAATTCAAGAGACTTCTTGCTTTAAAAAAAAAAACAACAAAAAAAAGGAAGGTGGTATTTATATTGCCACATCAATATTTTTAATGTACTTTAAGAAGAAAGAGGCGGGCGCGGTAGCTCATGCCTGTGATCCCAGCACTTTAGGAGGCTGAGGCGGGCTGATCACAAAGACAGGAGATTGAGACCATCCTGGCTAACATGTGAAACCCCGTCTCTACTAAAAATACAAAAATTAGCCAGGTGTGGTGGCGTGCGCCTGTAGTCCCAGCTACTCAGGAGACTGAGGCAGGAGAATCGTTTGAACCAGGAGATGGAGGTTGCAGTAAGCCAAGATCACGCCATTGCACTTCAGCCTGGCAACAGAGCAAGACTCTGTCTCAAAAAAAAAAAAAAAAAAAAAAAGATGAACGAAAAGTCCATTAAAATAGTGAATAATAACCAGTCTCTAAAGATCCATTTGCAGCTCTTTTCACTTCCTCCAGAATGAAAGAAATTCCAGTCTCATGATGTCACTGCCTAAGCCAGATCTTTCTGAGGATACAGCTGTTCAGATGTATGCAGGTTCTGTTTCTGCAGTTTCCGCCTGTATTTCCCGGAGGCAAATGAGGAGGACAGGCCATGGCAACATTCAACAAGCTGGCCTCACCTAGCACGAACACACCTGCCAGCTCTGCAGTTCTGATCTTGGCTGGCCTCCCCGCACTGTCCAGCTTTGAGCCTCATCTTTATCTTCAAGCAGTGGCTGGAAGTTACAGCTGCAGCAAATGTGCAGAATCTGAAAAGAATTTAGAATAGAATTAGACCAAAAACCATGTTGTTAAATCCAACCGTGTGCTACAGAGACCTGGCAAGTTTGCGCGCATCTCTAAGTGGACGGAAGCAGGTAACATGTGACCAAATGTAGGGGCCAGGTATGGGAGCTGACCTATTTGCAAGACAGTGACTTAGCAAGTACAAAATCAACAAAAATAATCCTGCCCTCTCTACCTCTACCTCCTTTGTCCAAGCTAACATCCCTGCTCATGATGCAAGCTCAGCCCAGCTGGTAAGGAGGCCCCAAAAATTCACTTGGAAATTCAACTCCAAGTTTATTCAGAATATTTTTTTTTTTTTTTTTTTTAGGTGGGAAAATGACTTGTAATCCTGAAAAGAGACAGTGTTAAGTGTAAAAAGGATGAAGGTAATTCAAATCTATTTCTGATTTCTTGGGATTTGGAGGTAATCTGTGGATATTTGGCCTTTTCCTTATTTGTTATGTTTAAGAGGATTTTGTGTGCTGGAGTGTCAGTCAAACTTGTAATTCTAACTTAAAATGTGCAGTTAAAAAGTTGATGCAGACTATAATTTTATGTTGATATTTTAAGAGTATATAAAATTCATTACATATCTATATTTTGTTATATTTACAGGAATTATTAAGTACTTGGGAAGATTTTTCGTATTAATCAGACAAGGAAGTCAAATGAATACCTTTATAAAGACTGTTCAAAAAGTTTAATGCAATTTGTGTTAATGGGACCAAAATTAATCAAAGTTACCCTTTAAAAAGTATTAAATGTTGCTAGATTAATTTAAAAAAATATTTGCAGGTTGAATGGCATGTATAAATGTCATGAAGAACACTGGCAATGTATTAATTAGACAACATTTAAAATATTCACCATTTTTAAAATTCTTAATATGAGAGTATTTCTTTCTTTTTTTTTTTTTTTGGGGAGGTGGAGTTTCACCCTTGTTGCCCAGGATGGAATGCAATGGTGCGACCTCAACCTCTGCCTCCTGGGTTCAAGCAATTCTCCTGCCTCAGTCTCCCGAGTAGCTAGGATTACAGGCATGCGCCGCAATGCCCAGCTAAGTTTTGTATTTTTAGTAGAGATAGATTTCTCCAAGGTGGTCAGGCTGGTCTCGAACTCCTGACCTCAAGTGATCCGCCTGCCTCAGCCTCCCAAAGTGCTGGGATTACAGGCATGAGCCACTGTGCCTGGCGAGATTATTTCTTTCGTGGCACTTTAGTAAATATCACATTTTCTTTCATTGAAAGGATCATTTCAGCCTTGACTGATGTGCACATGCTTGCAAGAGAGGCGAGGGGCAGCAGAGTGAAGGCCCAAGGCTGTCATTAGTTAGCCTGTGAACTCAAGTCTCAGTTTTCTCATCTGTAGAATGGCGTAATAATAATTATATCATGCAGCCAACTGCAAGGATGGGATGAAATGTTGTGCCTAAAGAAAGCCCCCTGACAACTATCTGGCCCATGGCAGCACCCCACAGACAGTGCTTGTGATTGTCACCTCACTGTGAGACCTACAATAATAGTCATGCAATGCTCTTTTTCTCTGGGCCATTGTTTTCTTGGATTATATTGACAATTTATATTGTAAGGAAATCTCCCAGAGTGACCCTGTTAAGGTGCCAGAAATATCACAGCACATGTCAGCTTGAATCCCTCCAATGGCTTCATCTTGGTCAGAGCAGGAGCCGAGGTCAGACTGTGGCCTCCAGGTCCCTTGGCAGATGGCTCAGTGCTTTCCTGGGACATGCTAGGCCCCTTCCATGGCAGGTCTTTGTGACAGCTGTTCCCTCTGCCTGGAAGCTCTTCCTCAAAATTCAGTACAACTGACCTCTTCCACTTTCAGGCCTCTGTTTGAATGTCACCTTAGCCCCCTATTGAAAACTGCACCCCACCCAACAGAGCAACTCAATGAATAAATGCGTCATCCTTGTGTCAAAAGGGGTGATCTGAAAGCTTAAGAAATGGTAAAAGGATTTTCCTCATGGTTTATGCTTTGTTGTTAGGCTGTATTTTTTTTTTTTTTTGAGATGGAATTTTGCTCTTGTTGCCTAGGCTGGAGTGCAATGGTTCGGCTCACTGCAACCTCCTCCTCTCAGGTTCAAGAGATTCTCCTGCCTCAATCTCCTGAGTAGCTGGGATTACAGGTGCCCGCCACCACGCCCGGCTAATTTTTGTGTTTTTGGTAGAGATAGGGTTTCACCATATTGGCCAGGTTGGTCTTGAACTTTTGACCTCATGATTTGCCGGCCTCAGCCTCCCAAAGTGCTGGGATTACAGGCGTGAGCCACCATGCCTGGCCTGCAATTTTTTTTCAAGTCCTCTTGTGAAGTTCAGAGACCAAGGATCTTTCTCTTGCAAACTGACAGTAGTTTGCTGCTGTGTTCCTAATATCTAAACAGTGCCTGGCACCCAGAAACAACAAAGGATTTGAAGGAAAGAGTAGGTCAGGACTCAGGCAAAATAGGTTTTAATCCCAATTCTAAGACTTGCCTGCCTTGTGACCATGTAAAAATCATGACCTACTTGAGTCTTCATTTACTTCTCTCCAAAATGGACCTAACAGTCTGTCTCCTGGTTGCTTGATGGGGCTGCAGTCAGGATTAATTGAGATGTAAGTGCATCTCAATTAATATGTACTATAAGGCTCTGTAGAAACATGACTGATCATTATCATTCTGCGTACTGCTTTAGATGTTTTTGAATTGGGAATTGTGTCCCCTGTGGCCTTTGTATGAAATGAGATTGCTACATCAATTATGACAAACATCTCCAGCGCCATTGAGCGTTCAGCCCTGTGGCACGACAGGAGGAAGGGGGAAGGATGGCCCACGGCAAATTTTCTCAAGACTGGTGAAAACTGCACTCAACGGGAAGATTCTGGAGATCTATCAGTGAGGCCAGATTAACGTCATTGGATTTTGCCTCATTATCCTATAAATGCCCGGGCAGCATCCTCTTGGAAGGATTGTATTAAAGGAAAGACTTGAAGTACATTACTTCTGATAATATAACAATCCCATGAGTAAGTGCACACCTCGTGTCCAAAGGGTGGTAAAAAGACTTAAGAGATGGCCAAAGGATTCTCCACATGGTTTGTATTGGGTAGCTCAGTCTGCAATTTTTTTTTAACTCCTCTCATGAAGTTCAGAGACCAAGGGTCTTTCACCTGTAGATTGACACTCTTTTTTTCTTTTCTTTCTTTCTTTCTTTTTTTTTTTTTTTGAGACAGAGTCTCTATCATCCAGTCTGGAGTACAGTGGCATAATCTTGGCTCACTGCAACCTCTGCCTCCCGGAATCAAGTGATTCTCCTGCCTCAGCCTCCTGAGTAGCTGGGATTATAGGCACCCACCACCACACCCAGCTAATTTTTGTATTTTCAGTAGAGACGGGATTTTACCCTGTTGGTCAGGCTGGTCTTGAACTCCTAACCTTGTGATCCACCTGCCTCAGCCTCCCAAAGTTCTGGGATTACAGGTGTGAGCCACTGCCCCCAGCCTAGATTGATACTCTTAATCACAAACAAGCCCAGGCTTGTGTTCAGAGACAAAGTCAGTGTGACCCGTGACTGGTACAGCAATACAAAATAATGGCAGCCGTCCCATTAGCCAAGACCAGCATTGAATAGGGCAGCTTACTCACACAGGTAACCCAGCGACCACTCCAAATGCCTGTGCTTAAGGTAACTTAGGGAGCCAGATTTTGCTGGACATGCAACAACTTCGTGCCCGCTAGGGCTCACCAGACTTCAGTACCTAATACAGCTACCTTCCCCACGGACCAGGTTCCCAGGGAAATACAACATGTAAGTTGCCAATACAAAAGACGGAAGTCATCCTCATTGCTCTGCAGGGATTTAAAAATGAGACACTTGTCATTAGCAGGAGCTAAGAACAAGAGATGAGTGCCATCTTGTGGAGAGACCCGCAGGCATGCACGGAGTTGCTCCCCAAGTTCTATTCCCAGCACAAGCATTCGCCAAACTCATCCCCTCTTAACCATCTCCTGAGTCAAATGCGCTTGAGCACATATTTCACAGGGCTCTTTCAACTTTTTCAAAATAGCAACAGTTTAACAGCTAATCACCCTAAGCTCCCTCACAGCAGCCTGAGGCCTGCCAGAAGCTCTCCAGGGAGGCTGCACCATGTTGTCCTCCCATGATAGGGCAGCCTGTCTCCTCAGGTTGTGGGCCTCCCCGTTGGTAGAAGAGAGAGGGTAACGGTCCTTTTGCTCATGCAGCCTCTCCCCTACTTCAATGTCCACCATTTGGTTGCATGCGAGAAACCTACATACTACACACCACATAGGCACTGGGGATACCCACATAACAATGGCAGGCCAGCAAGGAATCAGGGAAACAGACAGGTAAGTGACAAGTGCTGTGATTGTACAGAGCAACAGGGCAGAGAGCTGAAGAAGGAGGGAGAGAAGTCCAGGGGCTCTGCCTACAGAGTAGTCATCACTGAGGATGCACCACTACCCCTGTGTTCCCTGGGACCCCAGCAGACTCCTTTGAGTGTTAGCTGGACGGGAGCTGTGGCCAAGTTGACCAAGTCCGTCCTCGAGGGGGCCTC
The DNA here is from genome assembly GCA_004027715.1 of Plecturocebus donacophilus. Lineage (NCBI taxonomy): Eukaryota > Metazoa > Chordata > Mammalia > Primates > Pitheciidae > Plecturocebus > Plecturocebus donacophilus. The sequence continues at coordinate 62,486 of PVKP010010541.1, forward strand.
TGCCCTCCTTGGTGAGGCTGGCCTGGGTGTGGATGCTGCTTTTCCTCTTAGTTCTTCTGAGACAAGGTTTTCCAGTAGAAATATTTACGAGGCAACTAAAGGGAAAAACAAAAGCAAACAATGAATACAGGCTAGCCTGCGAACAAAGGTGCCACACCCCAGCATGACAGACACTAAACTCCAGCACAGGCTGCCTTGGCCAGGGTGGCTTCTTAGCATGTGAATCTCTTTGCCATGTTCACCTCACATGTGTGTCCGTCCAGGGGCGCAAGGCCAAGCTGCAGACAAGCGCAGTGAAGGCAGATTGGGCTCACGCGACTCGTGGCCTGCTAAAACCTGCAGTACATTCCAGAAGCTGCTTCCTGAATTCTGCTCTCAGACAGGCTCCTGACTTCCATACCCCGGCTTCCACTGCAGTCCCCGCTTCCTGGCCCTGAAAGTGGAAGGTCTTACGGTTGTTGCTGGCTTTGTGGTCTTTGTTTTTAAGGTCAGTGGACATTTGAGTTGCATCTGAATTTGGCAAAGATTTATTTTGGTTATGCTGGCATAGAATCTGTTTTCCAATTTACTGCATTTCTCAATCTCATCTCAAGGGGAGACATTGTGAAATATATATTTGGTCTTCATCCCATGTTTCCTGGCACACAACTCCTAAAATCCTTGGAATCTCCATATGTCTTTTTATAATTTACTCTTATGGTGTCTTTTTATATGATAATGATTGGCTGATGGCTGGCCACCCTAGACAGTTTGAGGATGGGACTGTTCTCCAGAAAGACCAAGGCAGGATTAGAGGACTGAGACTTCCAGCACCAACCCTCAACTCCAGGGAGTGGAGGGAGCTGGAGGTTGAGTTGCTTACCAAAGGCCAGTGGTTCTGTCAATCATGCCTACATAATGAAGGGTCCATAAAAGGCCCAAAAAGACAGAATTGAGGGCGCTTCCAGGTGGCTGAACAGGTGGAGGTTCCTGGAGGGTAGCAAACCCCTTCCCGCGTGCCTTGCCCTACGCATCTCTTCATCTGTATCCTTTGTAATGTCCTTTAAGTAAACTGGTAAAGGTATTTCTCTGAGTTCTGTGGGCCACTCTGGCAAATTAATCAATCCCAGAGAGGAGGTTGTGGGAACCCCAACTTGAAGCTGATGGGTCAGAAGTTCTGGAGGCCCAGAACTGCGACTAGTGAGTGGAAGTAAGGAAGGCAGCCTTAGAGACTGTGAGATCTGACTGTGTCTCCAGGTAGATAGCACTGCGGTTGAATTAGAGGACACCCAGCCGGTGTCCCCTGAAGAACTGCTCGTTTGTTTGCAGCTGGAGAGAAATCTCCCACATTTGTTCACGGAAGTCTTCATCTGTGTTGATTGTTGTGTTGTTGAGTGAGAAAATGGGAAAAAGCACTTTGAGCTTGTGTGTTTTTTCCACACTGACACTCCTGAAAAATAAAAATGAAATCCTGTGCTCCCATCCAACTGAACCAATCCCCTCTTGGTCGGGGGTATCCCAGGGAAACCTTGAACACTTGAGTTCCCCACCATGACAGTTGGGAGGTTGGACATGCCCCTGCTAACTGCCCTTAGCTTTCTTCCCTAAGGTTAAACAGAATCAGCCCTTTGGAAAGACCACCTGGATATCAGCCAGTCACCTACCGCTGCACCTCTTTGGAAGTTTGGACAAAACAACCCACCAGTATTCCTTCCTGATAAGAGACCAACTCATAGGCGGGTGTTGAACAATGAGAACACATGAACACAGGGAGGGGAGCACTATACGCTGGGGTATGTTGGGGGGAAATAGGGGAGGGACAGTAGGGGGTGGGGAGTTGCGGGGAGATAGCATGGGGAGAAATGCCAGATATAG
>PVKP010010542.1:0-64347 GCA_004027715.1 Plecturocebus donacophilus
AAAAAAAAAAAAAAAAAAAAAAAAAACAAAGAAAAAGAAGGAAACAGTAATACCTCCCCTAGTTACCTGGATCTAAAGACTGCATTCTATATCTCTTTCTGTCAAGTATTACAGTTTGCCATTCCTGCACTTCTAAGTTTTTTTTAAAAGCCAGGCAAAGCAATCCTGATGCTTCCTAGATGCCAGTTCCATAGGCATATTGGTCCCTCATGAGGCAATTTGCTAAAGCATTCTGGCTCTTACCTGATGTCTGCATTTACGACTCCTGGCTGATCTGATTATTTCCTGGTGACTCCCTGAATCCTTTGCTTCTTTCTGTACTTCAACTCTAGTTCAATTTTCTTACATTAATTATGTTTTAGGCATTAATTATGTTTTAAGCTTCATTCAAATCTTATGCTGCATCCCACACTTTTTAAAAAATTAAAAAATAAAACCTTGTTATTGCATTCCATGCTTTTAATTGACAGCTCAGTTCACTTGGGATTCCTCCATCAGGTCACACAGCTCTGAAAGCTCTCTATTGCCCCCTTCTGGTAGCTGGCAGACTAGTACCTCAATTAGCTTACATCATCAATGCTAACCTTGTTGCTTGATGTTGCTATGCCTCAGATACTAGTATCGTCCCTTCTTTCTTATAGTCTTCATTGACACTGTTTCCTCATCATCTATTTATTCCTCATTCCTTTCAGCCTGAATTCTGCTGCCTCAGCCTTCTACCAAAACTTGCCATCGATGGCATGATCTCTGTATAAAAAAGTATTGCCCTTCCCTTTCCTACTTAGCCACAACACCTTTATTCTAAGAACTTAAAGTTCCATTAGAAATTATCTACTCTAGGAGTCTTCAAATTTGACAATAGATTAAAATTGCTAGGAGACCTTAACAATATTGTTTCCTGGGCCCCCCTCCTGAAAATTCTCACCTTTTAGGTCTGAGGTAGAGGTCTCTTCCGACCGATTGTCAGCATTAAAATACAAACTCCCATTTAAACCTTAATTTAAATGTATTTATTCAGTTAGGTAAATCATGCATTGAGTAAAAATTTAAACAATACTTAAATCCACGCTTCCTGTATAAATCTGTTCTTACAAGCTATAGAGAAATGCCTGAGACTGGGTAATTTATAAAGAAAAGAGGTTTATTTGGCAGAGATTTCTGCAACCTGCACAGAAAACATGATGCCAGCATCTACTTGGCTTCTGAGGAAGACTCAGAAACTTACAATTACGGTAGAAGGTGAAGAGGAAGTAAGCCTGGAGGAAGAGGGTACAAACTTTAAATGACCAGATCTCATGAGAGCTCACTCACTATCATGAGAACAGCACTACATATGACACGTAGGATATCTGCATCCCATGATCTAATCACCTCCCACCAGGCCCCACCTCCAACACTGAGGATTGCAATTTGACCTGAGATTTAGGCAGGTACACAGATCCAAACCATATCACGTCCCCTTAGTTTCCTTAAATTTCCTCTCCTAAGGCAATTATTGTTAACAGTTTCTTGACGATACATGTAGACACAAATTCTGTATTTTAAATACATGTCTCAACTGATTTTGATGCATTTGGTCCACTAAGCTTGAGGAGTCTCTGATTTGATTTAACCCTCTTATCTTCCTTGAAATTCTTTCATCGCTTGACATCCTTTATGCTGGTTGTCAAATATCTCTGATAGTTTGACTCTGTCTTCTTGGCCCACGTCTCCTGCTTTTGATGACTGTTTAGTGTGGTAATTCGCAAAACACTCCCCTTGATCTTCTTTTCTGCCTATATTTTCTTTCTTGACACATCCCTCCAGGCCTATGAGTTACTCACAGAATATACTCATATCTCGATCACTTGCTCCAACGTCTCGAGCTAGCCACATGCCAATATTTCTTCTACTGGTTAGACATTTCTGTCTAGGTGTCTGGGAGCACCTCAGACTCAGCATCCAAAACAAACTCACCTTTCTGTTAACAAAACTGCTTATGCTTCTCTCTTTCTCACTGTACTTACAGTCTCCTGTCATCATTGACTCCTCCTCTCCCCCTTTTATGTTGATTGCACCTTGAAGGCCCCACACTTCCCTTCCCTCCAGTTCAGTTTCATTTGTTACAACATTTTTTACACTAGCTTCACTTGTGATTCCCATTTCCCTGCCTACTACTCATAAGCCCCTTGAGGATTCTTGAGGGCAGCAACTATATTTTCTTTATTTCTTTATGTTCTCAGCACCTTGCTCACTCTCTAACAGTAGGTGTTCCATAGATATGTTGGGTCAATGAATACTCGTTAAAGCTGAAATTTTTAACATGGCAGACAACATCTTCCATTTCTACTTTATCAACCTCTTTAATTTAGATAACTTAATTTACCCCTTGCTTCAACCAAACTGGACTATTTGCAGCTCTCCTGAATGCACATTGCAATCTTCCTTTTTTGTTTTTTGATTGTTTTTGTTTTTATACTTTAAGTTCTGAGGGACATGTATGGGACGTGCAGGTTGGTTATACAGTATACAAGTGCCATGGTGGTTGGCTGCATCCATCCCCCCATCATCTACGTTAGGTATTTCTTCTAATGTTAGCCCTCCGCAATCCCCCAACTCTTTCTGCTTGAAATGCTCATCTGCTCCCTGCATATCGAAATCCTACAAATCCTTCAAGTCTCACACCAAAAGCCTCGTTCTTCCCAAAGGCTTCCCAAATCTCTAAGTCCTGGGTTCCCACAGCATGTGGAGTGCATTTTAGTCTTACTTCTATTTGACTAAATTTACAAAATTATAGGGTTTTAGTTGTGGAAGACACTTTAGAAGCTATTTAAGACAACCCTGTATTTTATAACTAAAGGAACTGAGATCCAGAAAGAGTAAATGTCTTGCTCAGGATTAAATATCAGCCAGTGACCAGTGAAGCCAGACCTAGAACCCAACTCTTTTGAATTTTTTTCCAGAACTACTCTGCCTATGCAATTGTTTTCTCTTCTCTTCTAGACCATTAATGCCAAAGACTAAGGATTAAATTTTATTCGGCTCTAATTCCCTTATAATATCCAACATAGCGCCTTTCATATAGTAGGTTCACAAAAGCTACACTGGATTGAAATGAACATTTAATGTACTGGTTAATATGGATCTTTTCAGCCAGAGTTCCCTGGAAAACAGAGTGTGAGGCAAAGATTACTTGCTGATGTGAGGTAAGGAGAAAGAAAAGTCAGGAAGGACTAAGGGGCAATGCAGTGGCTGCTGCTTCCCAGGAAATCCAGAAACCCAGCAGGTAATGTGGCAAGTGGATCTGCACATCCAAGCAAGGTATCTGTGGACAAGCTGTATGGATCTATGCCTTGGGCAGTTCATAAGAAGCAGCTTACTGTTCCTATATCTTCAAATCTCCTTTTTCCCACTGATCAAAGTCATTCCCCTGCACCTCCAGTTCTGTCATCTGGCTCTTTGGAAAGCCAGATTCCATGCCCTGTGGGAAGGTTCCTCAGTTGAGTCCAGAGTAGAAGAGAATGCAAATAAGATATGTCTAATGAACAGCTCGGAGCCTATACCTATTGCTTAACCCTGTTACTTGAGATTGTTACAGTGTTGGTTTTTGAAATCCATTGATGTTGGAAACACAAAACTGGTGGTGGCTTTCTTTAAGAGACAGGCAGATTTTTTTTTTTTTTTTTTTTTTTTTTGAGATGGAGTTTCACTCTTGTTGCCCAGGCTAGAGTGCAATGGCAGTCTCAGCTCACTGCAACCTCTGCCTCCTGGGTTCAAGCAATTCTCCTGCCTCAGATTCCCAAATAGTTGGGATTATCCAGCTATTTAGCCCACCACCACACCCGGCTAATTTTTGTACTTTTAGTAGAGAAGGGGTTTCACCATGTTGGCCATGCTGGTCTTGAACTTCTGACATCAGGTGATAACTCTCGAAGCTCTCCTCGACTTCCCAAAGTGCTGAATTACAGGCATGAGCCACTACACCCAGCCAAAACAGATAATTTTTAGATGTTTTGTGCAAGCAAACAGTGACATTCATGAAGAGAATGATTAAAGTGCAGATTGAATAAATTCTGATTTTTCTCTCTTAAGAATAATGTGCAAATCCATATATGACTATTAAAAATTATTAGACTTCAGTGTTTTCTCATATGTTATGATTCTACATTAAAAGACCTATAAACTCTTCTCATTAAATTACTCAACATAGTGCAAAAGAATCCCTGACTCTTTGTCCTCAGATATAATTCATCCCCTTAATGCAAGTTGTTCACCAGTGCACATGACAAAAAACACCTAAGTGGAGGGAAGAATTCTTTCTTTCAGACAAGTGGTTTTACCTACTTACAAAAAAGCCTTGAAAACTTGGACACCCTTCAAGAGCCTCTGAATATTTTTCTTCAGCAGAAATTCCAGCGCAGATGTTCAATAACTCAGGTTTGTTTTGAAAGAGGAAATAAAGAAACAAATTTTTGTAAAGTAAGGCCAAAATTTGAAAGCAATTAATGATGACACATCCAAGAATTTTGCTTCATTTTATTATTAACACAACCGTTCCTTCAAGATTTTATTGTCAGATATTGGAGAAGAGAGGGGAAAAAAAGTCTGGGGATTGGAGATAAAATTCAACATAAAAGGGACATTTTAAAGCGCAGTCAAGAGGAAAGGAAGAGTGAGGGATAAGCTGACAGACAAAAGACACTGTAAAGTTACCGGATAACAAGTGACAATAGAAAGCCTAGGGAAGTTCTGTTCAAACTTCAAATGTGGAACGGTGTCCTGCAGACCCAGACCTACTGAACTAGGAGTGGCAAAGTTGCTTTAAATGAACTCACACCAACAAGCCTGAAGGGGTGATGTCTCTTGATCCTGAAGTGATTCAGTCATACATATCTGAGGGCACTAGGTGAAATTTCTGGAGAATCATGGAAAATAAGTGTGGGACCAGAAAAATCGGATCACTTTGTTCTGGTTTTCTTTGTTTTTGGTTTTTTTTTTCAGTGGAAGAGAGCTTTCTATGTTGCCCAGGCTGGCATCGAACACGTAGCCTCACCTCCTCAAGCGCCAGGACAACTGGCATAAGCCACTGCGCCTCCCTGTTCTGATTTTCTTAAAAAGGAAAAAAAGTGCTTTTCATTTGCCAAATCACTCAAACACTCTGAGCGCCTGGTTCTCCTATAAATTAGGGACTATTTGCTAGCCCCATTTATCTACCAGAATTTTTTAATAATTAAAAAAATACATATGCAAACTAATCATAAATTCTAAATCAATATAAAAATGACAGTGATTATTTAAATCTCTTTCTTCTTTGCATTTTCATTGCACTTTACACATACTACTGTTACAGATCTTACTGTGTTGCATGAGGGAGAGGTTTATGTCCAGTTTCCCAACTGGAATGGGAGATACTCAAGAGGACAGACTGCAACTTATTTTTCCTATGACCCTCCATACCCAAAACAAGGATTAGCATGTAATGAGTGCTTAATAAATATTTGCTGAATGCAGCAAGATTAAAAAATAATCTCAGCAGACTGTGCTGCAGAACAGAATTGCAAGATGATACCTAACTAAGATAAACGTAAACCCTATGTTTGACTCTAAATAATAAATTGCACAATTATTGGATTGTAAAGTGCTAGTCCAGAGGTCATGGCAAAAACATCTAGGAGCTGCAGTTAACTATAAAAAGAGACAAGAGACAGATGAGGTTTCCAAAAACATGAATATTATTAATAGTAGCATGGAACCATGGGACATGATGGGAACCAAAAGAAGTGGTAACCTCACTGCGTTCCTTGCAGGGCAAATCATTTCAAGAGGACTTGGTAAACGAGAGTAAATTCAGGTGACTGCCATCTAATAGGATAGAGAATATCTCATGCTATACTAAAAAGAGCTAAATGATCCCAAGTAGGGCTCTGGGAAAGAGAAAAATAAAATATAAATTTGAGCTGTCTTCAGTTATTTAAAGATGATCCAGTGTTGTCCCAGTAGGCAAAACTTAGACCAATAAAAATTGTACTCCCAAATTTGATTGTCACATATCAGATTTGGATTCAGTAAGAAAAACTGTCCAAAAGATCACAGCTGTTCAGCAATGGAATTGGCTCCTCTGGATGGTAGAACGATTGTGTCATACAACGCCTGTGGCTTAGACATTTCTGGTAGTCCTGTCTGTGCCTAGCGTAACTCTGGACATACAATCCATATGCACTAAATATTTTTCAGAGATTGATGCCAGGGAAAATAATAATATTTCACTATGAATATACACTGACTCTGCCCAGTAATGTTTAGAATTGAGCCAGAGATCTAAATTAGTGATCTCCAGATTTAATTCATTGCATACTCCTATCAGTAAAGTTTTTGAACAGGTACTCCTAATATATACATTTATTAATAAATTCTATACTATACTTCTCTACTAATCGTCACATTGAATACATATTTATAAAACACACAAATAATGTAAAGGTGAAAATATGAGATAAAGAAAAATAAATGTTAGTGTGTTTTCTTTCTACATCCCAATGGATCATCATGCCACCCCACTTTGCAGAGCGCTGGTCTATAATTAAAGAGCTTAACGTCCGTCTCAAATACTGGATACTTTAGACCCTTCTGGGTCTCAATGATCTACATATTAATCTTAATTTTTTCATTTCTCTTTTCCCATTTAGACAGAAATAGGATTTTTTTTTTATTATTGTACTTTAGGTTCTAGGGTACACGTGCAGATCATGCAGGACTGTTGCATAGGTACATACATGGCAAGGTGGTTTGCAGCCTCCATTCCCCTGTCACCTATATCTGGCATTTCTCCCCATGTTGTCCCTCCCCAACATTTCCACCCCCTGCTGTCCCTCCCCTACCACTATCCCCGCCCCCAGATCTAGAAATAGAAATTCCATTTGACCCAGCAATCCCATTACTGGGTATATACCCAAATAACTATAAATCATTCTATTATAAAGACACATGCACACTTATGTTCATTGCGGTACTGTTTACAATAGCAAAGACCTGGAACCAACCCAAATGCCCATCAATGATAGACTGGACAGGGAAACTGTGGCACATATACACCATGGAATACTATGCAGCCATGAAAAATGATGAGTTCGTGTCCTTTGTAGGGACATAGATGAACCTGGCAACCATCATTCTCAGCAAACTGACACAAGAACAGAAAATCAAACAGCACATGTTTTCACTCATAGGCGGGTGTTGAACAATGAGAACACATGGACACCAGGAGGGGAGCATCACACACTGGGGTCTGTTGAGGGGGCCTAGGGAAGGGACAGTGGGGGGTAGGGAGTTGGGGAGGGATAACATGGGGAGAAATGCCAGATACAGGTGACGGGGGCATGGAGGCAGCAAATCACATTGCCATGTATGTACCTATGCAACAATGCTGCATGTTCTTCACATGTACCCCAGAACCTAAAGTGCAATAAAATATATATATAAAGAAAAAAGAAAAAAATGTGATACATATACACCATGGAATACTATGCAGCCATAAAAAAGCATGAGGTCATGTTCTTTGCTGGGATGTGGATGGAGCTGGAGGCCATTATTCTCAGCAAACTAACACAGGAATAGAAGCAGGAGTTAAATGATGAGAACACATGGACACATAGAGGAGAACAGCACACACAGGGGCCTTTTAGAGGCTGAAGGATGGGAGGAGGGAGAGGATTAGGACAAACAACTCATGAGTACCAGGCTTAATACCTGGATGATGAAATAATCCGTACGACAGACCCCATGACACAAATTTACCTGTGTAACAAACCTGCACTTGTATCCCTGAACTTAAAAGTTAAAAAAAAAAAAAAGGAAGGGTAGCAAACACACCTTCTTGCTACAAAAGAAAAAAACAACGGTAGGCTATTGGTAGTTAAGTTTTGGAAGAGTCAAAAGTTATATACAAATGTTTGCGGTTGCCAACACTCCTAAACCTCTGCATTGTCAAGGGTGAACTGTGTATGTTTTTGTAAGTCTTTTTTTTAAAAAAAATATTTTCAAAGGTCAGTTTTTTGTTGACCCTGCATGATTATGTCAAGCTTTCAATTACATTCCAGGGTCCCAACACAAACCTAGCAGCTTGTTGGACTATCTAGATGCCCTTTGCTTTACCAATACCCTCCCTCTTTCCCCCCAGATTTGGATTACCTTTAAATGAGCTATTATTTAATATGATGCCACAGTTTCCATGATTCATATTCATTTTTAAAAAAACTTTCGTCTATGATCTAGGTAAGTCACAATTGCAAACTTTTCTGAATCACCGTCCTCTGTCACATTAAGCTTTCAGTTAACCAGCAGAGGGAGCACAAAGAGACACACTGGTTTCATCACAGCGTACAGGGCGTCTCGTTATTAAGGAGATAACTTTTGCTGGACAAAGAACTCCAGCACATTCAGATCTTGTCCTCACTGAAGAAACACTGTTCTGGTAATCAGGGAAACCAGGGCTCTAAGCAATGGTACGACTACGAATTTATTCTCTTGCCTGCGTTTACTTGGAATTCCCATAGTAGTGGGGAAGGGGGGACTCTCTTTTGTACTAGCTCCTCCTGAGCCTCCAGTGGCTCCTGTTTCCCCAATTTTAAAGAAATTGACCCTGTGGACTGAGGTGGGTGGGGATGATAGGATGGAGAGAAAATAAAAATTTCTTCTCATCTAGCTTCCACTTCGAATCTGTTTCTTCCAGAGCAAATACAAGTCTTAGCAGTGGTACATGAAGTCTCTACTCTCTAGGTAACCTAATACGAAATCATTAAGCTACTGAATGTCAGTTTCTTTGACAGTAAAGAAGACACATTATTACTATTATTATTACTGCTATGACCACCACCACCACTGCCACCATTACTATCCATTTAGTAACTTCTGTTTTCTCTACTTAAATCTCACTTAATCAGCATATCAGCCCTAAGAGGCAGATTTTATTGCTCCCATTTACAGATGAGGAAGTTGAGGCCTAAAGAGGTTGAAGAACTCAACCAATGTCAAGCAACTGGCCAGGAAACTTGAAGAAAGTATCCCTGATTCCAAAGCTCCATGCTCTTCATCTGTGTTGGTAATAAAAAGAATAATACCATGTTACAGTTACATTATACATCACACAGCACTTTCACCTTTATCATCCCCACCTCAAGATAATTCTGTGAGCTAAACATGGACAAATAATAACATCCACCCCTATCTCTCTCTACCTCTTAGCTCTCATTTAAAAAAAAAAAAAAAGTAATTAAGGAAATGAAAGCTTACAAAATGCAAAGGATTTTTCCAAGGTCACATAGATGAAATACAGATTTGGGATTAAATGGGTTTTAGTCCTGTAATTGTCACATCACACTGCTTTTCCACATAGAGAGGGAGAGACCCAGCTTTGCCTCCAGCTAGCTCTTTTACCCTAAAATGATCATTTAAATCCTGGAGTTCTTGTATATATGAAACAGATAGGAATGATAAAAATTAATACTTATGTTAACCACCTCATGGCATTCACAAAGATCAAATAAAATATGGAGATACTTATGAAATGAGTAAATAATATACAAACAAATATAATTCTATTGAAAGATTATCCTGGTTTACAAACTAAGTTATGTCTGACTTCTGGCAAAATTACAGGACAGGGCAGGTTACCTCCCAGTCCCCACGTAGCTGTTGCCTGAAAAGGCATCAGAAGATACTTAAGAGATAGGAGATTGATCATATTTATTTAATTTTTTTTGATGAGGCTATTTGTCTGGACTGTCCCATGAGGTGGTATTTATCTACTTGGGAAGCTCATTCTCCCACTTAGGTCTTGGAAGCATTCTCACTGTATAATAGTGAGAGCTGGAATGCTGGATGAGTTGTTATTACATCACTATGAACCATCCCAGTGCTCATTTGATATAGTTAATACAAGGATTAATAAAGTAATGTAAAAGGAAGAAACAGAATCCTTGCCCTGACCCAAGACACGAGGACAAAAAAAGTTTCTTTCTGAAATGTGAGGAAAAAAAATGTTGGTCGCTTCTATTCTTTTAAGAAAGTGCCTGAGAAATGTAAGAGTGTGTATCTTATGGAGGAAATACGAGGAGTATTGGAAGGGCAGGCAATTATTCACATGCTGGATTTATTCATTCAATTCAACACTGTTTGAGTGCTAACACTGTGCTAGGTGCTGGAAATGGAACGCTGAACCGGACAGATAAGTCGCCCACACTTTCGTGGAATTTGCATTTTAAACAGACAGCCAACAATGATCAAACAATTACCTGTTTGGTGGGTGTTACAAAGGAGAAAAACAGACTTCCATTATGACTTCATACGTAATCACACTGCAGTGTTTTGAAGCCATTACTTACAAACATCAAACAGAAGCTATTGCTGTGTACTAGAGAACTTTAAATAATATCCAACATTGAAAAACTTGAATTTCTTTAGTAGCTATAATGAAAAGAAACCAAAATGGCTAATCTTGGCTCTCTCTCTAAAGCCAATATGTAAAAAAAAATGAGTGATACACAACATTGTCGCTGACCACTAGATAACCCAAGAAACACTGTGTGCAATAGAGTATAAGGAAGAATCAAAGGACATATTTTATGAGGATAATGAGTTCTGCTTTCTTTTACCCTTCTGGGCTATAATAATTTTTGTCTTTTTTGTAATCATACCCTCTTGGAAAGCCACTGGGTTGGACTGATTTATGCCTACTACAGATTTCTGTTTCCAAAAGTACATCTCTATGACTAAGGAAATGGGCTGTCTCAGGTTGGCTGGTTCCATCAAGAACACTTAAAACTTGCTTGCACAATTGTAAAACTAACTGGGGTCTTAGCATCAACTTGCATTTTCTCATTGGCCTCCAATTTTGAGGATATCATATTGCTTGGAGAAGAAAGAGGCAGTAGTTATTATAATTTTCATGGACTTACAGAGTTTTAGAGACTTGGATATCACGTACTTTAACCTCCCACCCAATGTAAGACTCTCCTATACCTTATTCATGATACTCATCTTTTGAATCCGTAGGGTAAAAAGAGCTTACTACCTCATTTTTTAAGAATTCTATTATTCTTTTTTATGTTGGAGAAAATCTACCACAGTTAGTCTTAGATATGTTCACCAGAGCCCTCATGGACCAAATCAGAAGGAATCATTTGTACTAAATGACTTTCTTCCTGTTCACCACTAACAAGTCTTTTCTCTTCTAGGCTAAACATTCCAGGGTTTTCCTCCATTCTGCACACAACATGATTCTCCAGTTTGCTACCTTTTTGGTGGTGGTGATTGAGGAGGTGGAAAATCAAAATGTTTATGTGTGTTATCTAACGTATTTGCTATTTCTCTCAGTTTTGTAACATTAGTAGGTTTGATCAGTATTTTACCTTTTTACCTGTGCTACAATTCACATTGATAATTAAACTATACAGGGCTACTTCAATTATAAAGCTAAAAGTAGATTTTTTTTTCCATTAACATTGCCAGATAGGGTGACTTGCCAACTCATTTTCTTTGGGTCTAGAAAATGCCCAAAGAAGTCATAATGACTCTAAAATTAAGCTCTGGATTTGAAGATGCTGTTGAGTCAAAAGAATATATTATTTTTTATTTCTATTGTACCACTACTTTTAGTAACTTTGGCAAAAAAAAAATGTGAAAACAAGCAATCTCCAACTTATAGGTTTGCAGTGCAGAAGTCAGTTTTTTGGAACATATTTTACATGAGTATTAAATTTTCAAGCCAGCCCGTGAAAAATTTTTTAACTCCTAAGGCAACTGGCATTGTAATACCATCCCAGAAATCTGTTACAAACCAGAATGTCATTTCAGGTTCTTTAACTTAACATGTACCATAAACACCACTAGAAATATTTTGACATCTAGTGCTATGTTTAACAATGTTTTTCTAGATTCAGATGACCAGGATCACTGCTGGGAACACCAGGAATATTTTCATGCTTTTACTCTCCTATCCAATTGAATTAAAGACCCTCAGCCCCACATCTGCTGAATAAAGAAACTTGGGATCCTTGTGGCCTGAATCTGGTGGTGGCTTGGAAGGTGATATGCAGTGATAGATGCTATAGACCTTCCGGAAGAAAGCCTACCTACCATTTGGGGATACTTCTCAGTCCTCATGGGTTCCAATCAGATTCCACTCTTTCTTTCCCCCCATGTCAGCCTAATTCATGGCCTCTTCATACTCATTCTCTCTTTCTCTCTCTCTCTCTCTCTCTCTCTCTCTCTCTCTCTCTTTCTCTGTCCCCCCTCCTATACTCTCTTCCTCCGGGGCCATGACAAAATCTTTCAGTTTTGTTTCACTTATCCCTTAAGCGCTCTGCAAGGATTTAACGTTTTCTAAGTTTTGTTTTTCCCCTGCTGAGTAACTAATGAATTAATTAAGAAGGGAATATTGCTAGTTGCAAAAGAGAAGTGGAGGTCTATAAAGGATCTTTCCAGTGGCAGCCTCTGTCTCTCAATCTCTCTCCCACTCTCTGTCTCACTTACAGCTGGCAGGGAGAGGCAGAATCACCTGCAGATGGTACTTGTGGGCTGAGTAAAAGGCACCAACTTTTCAGGGAAAAGCAAGGACAGGCTATTCAAGGACTTAAGGGAAAGATGGTGAGGTAAGTCTGACATCTGACCTCTGAGGAGACCACAGAACAGGGTTTCTTTGCGGGAGGTGGGAATGAGAAGTTGGGAACTAACTGTTCTTTTTTTTAACTGTTCACTGCATTTATTTTATGCTGAATTGATTCCCATGCCGTAAGTTTTTGTTTCTTCAGTTTCTCCTGAGATATCTTTTTTTTCCCTTCTGTGCAACAGAAATATCATAGGTTGCAGAAATATCAGCACAAAAGAAACTTACTGAATTTTTACTGAAAAGAAACAAATTGTTTCTAAACCTGAAGAGAAGCAATGTCTTCTTCTGGTTTAGGAACAATTTGTTCCTGCTTTTCAATAAGGATCATCTTGATGTGGCAGGAAGACCGCATGTATGGGTCAAGTCAACCACGAGCTCCATAAGTCCAGTGGCAAATCTTACGTGCTTCATTCATCTGGATATGGTCAATGACCAGAGAATCAACACCTACACCTTTAAGTTCAGCATTTCGCTCAGCATTTTTAAACATGTGCAGCAAAAATTCAGCATTCTGTTTGGGCCATCAACCCTGTGTCCAGCCCTACTGCTTGGCCTGGGCACTACCAACTCCCCCATCGTAACATCGAAATGATACACACTGTTTCTGTGAAGCAATATCTTCTAGATGCTTGGTGGCTTTTTGTGTATGCATGCCCTTGATGGCCTGGGCAGTTTCACAAGTGTTCTTAAAGGGAACACAAATATTTGAAATTCTTGGTTTGCCTGATTTTGAGGGGTTTTCTGGGTCGAGTGAATAGCAAACCATTTTCATAGATCACCTCAGGCCACTTAGGGGTAGAGTGGAATTAACATTCTTGATCTGGCTTTTGCCTGCCTTCCCTTTTGACAGAGGAACAGATGTTCTCAAGGCCATTCTGTCACCATCACTCATTTTGCTTCCCCCCTTCTCAGAGCCATGTGGCTATTGCCGCAGCACCGTTCCTTAAACATAAGTCCAAAATTCAAACAGCTCCGAACATTGAAATTTTTGGCAACCTACATTGCAGCAGAATTTGGCCCAATCTGACATGAGGTGATAACATCTTTATTTACTCATACATTTACTACAAAAGATATCAATTATCAATGTGACTGTTTCAAAGTACAGCCCCAGATCCTGCTTGGGTATAATCAAACGTATGTATATTACCCTTCTAAAATCTGAAAATTGCTGAATTCTGAAATACATCTGGCCCCAAAAGTTTCTGGGTCAGGGATTATAACCCTTTATTTCCTGTTTTCCTACATCTTTCTCTTTCCAGCTATGTGTAAAAGAGCATACATTCTGGTACCCCAAGCTGTATTCAAATCCTACCTCTAATATCAGTTGTGTGTGATTTTGCTCTGTTTATTTAACCTATCTGTGCCATAGTTCCCCATTTGTAAAATAGGGACAACAATATTACCTATTTCAGCGTTGTTGTCAAGATTTAATTGAGTTAATCTATGTAAAGTGCTTAGAATAATCTCTAGCACACAGTAAGCACTAAAGATTTGCTATTATCATTAACTATAATCTTTCACCCTACCCAAAAATATTACCTAACTTCCCAATTATAAAATACCTGCTCTTCAGCTGATTTCTTCCATAGTTAACCCTCTGTCCATTGTCTTCCACTCATGCCGTAAACAGAAAACCACTTGTCATTAGTTACCATTGACTACTCTTCAACCCACTGAAATCTGGTTTGCTATCCCATTTCTCAACTCAATGGTAATTTCTTTCATTAAGGTCCCTAATGCCTCTTCACTGCCAGTTTAAACGACTGCTGTTTAGTTTCTTTCACGCTGATATTTCTGCTACATATAGTATTTCTGTGACAAATAGACTCAGTTCTCCTATTTCATTTTCATGCTACTGCTCCAGTGACTTGTTCATTAAGGATTGACCTTCCCGAGTATTTCATCCTTTGTCCTTTTTGCACAGTACACATGCTCCTTGGAAAAAATCCCCTCCAATTTAAATGTCAGCTATCAGCTGGATAATAATGACTGCCAGATTTCATCATCAGCCCTGACCTCTGCCTTGTGCTTCAGACTACATTTCCTATTTACCTCCTGGACATCTCCACTTGGATGACCTGCAGGAATCTCAAATTTAACATATCCCAACAGAATGTATCATCTTCTCCTTGACATCCTGCCCGTAATCCCCATTCCAGCCCCCAAAAGAATCTCGCAACATGTATATTTTCTCATTTTTAATCTCAGTTTTAATGGCGTTGCACACTTCTCTTACCAGCTTAGGCAAGAAATGTTGCATTCTCATTTGTCTTCCACATTCAGTCACCAAATCCTTCACCAAATCCTGCCTATTTGTTTTTAGTAACATCGCCAGAACTTGCCTACTGATTTAGCCAGGGCTTGTACCAACTATCATGTAGACCAGTGGCTTGACCTTTTCACCTGTAACCCATCGTTTAAAATGTATTTTATATTGTGCCCTGGGATACAGACATGTTTATGTACATCTGTGTTCTATTTTATTTCACTTTCCCAAAATTACGGTTATAATACTGTAAATTGATTTTACAATCTACCAATGGGTTACAATTTACAGTTAACACACCCTGACGTAGAATCATAGCAGTTTACTTGTCTCCCTACTCCCGACCTCGCTATGCCTGTAACGCTGGGTCAATAGAACACCTCAAGGTAGGTATGTACCCTCAAGGAGGGTATGTACCAAGACCCTTAAGGGCAGGAGCTGCAATCTGCAAAAGAAAATGCTCCCACAAAGGTGATTCTGATATCTCCTATATGTTCTACTCAGTTAGTAAAACAATACTGAATATTTATTAGTCATGTACTATACATAAAGCACACAGCCATGGCTCAAATAAGCATGGCTCACTGACTTGGCACTCATATTTACATTAACTTGGAACCCTCAAAAGCCCTTAACACTCCATGTATTTTCACACCTCCATGACACTGCACACACTACTCCCCTTGCTTGGAGTGTCCTCCATACACCCTTTCATCAGGCAAATGCCCACTTGTAGCCACGTATATAAAAATATATTTCTATACCAAGGACACTTAGGTAGCACTTGGGTAGTAGTGGTACTGGGACCAGTTTATGTGCCTCTCCAGTTATTCTGTTTCCTGGTCATGATGGTCCCAGCAACCACCATGGTCATTGCTGTCAGCTCACCCCACAAACTCTGGAACAATAGCTTGCCCCTCACTCTTTGATTTGTTCTCACTCAGAAATACTGGAAGTCAGGTTCATGGTTTATTTAAACAAGGGAAAAGATATGTCTGAGCAGGATGACCCACAGGTTTTACAACCACGTGGTCTTCCGATTAAGAAAGTTTCCATCCTTGGGAACTCATGGTTTTCTCCTCCTTTCTCTCCTACCTGGGAAATATAAGAAAGGCACTGTTAGGATCCCCACCTTAAGGGTAAGGAAACAGGAGTATAGAGAGATTGAATAATTATTGCAAGGCACTTAGCCAATATGTAGCAGAGCCTATAGTTTGAAAACTTCTCTGGAGATGAAAATATGCTACTTTTCTCTCCTATCATATTAAGGGGGAAAAGACTATGAATCCAATTTGTACTTGTCTATGCATTCCTCCTGTTTATCCTGCCTTCTCACAAAGGGGACTCAAACTTGTGTGTGTGTGTGTGTGTGTACTCTCAATCAGCACTCTCAAATATATTGGCATTCTAAAATATATGTGTATGTATGCATGTTTTAGAGGCATGTATTACTGTATAATATACCATGTAAATTATAAAACACACAAAAACATAAATTCAAAAAGCATGAATTGTTAAATTATAAGAAAAAGTTCTAATATTTTTTCTGCACCCCACCCCCAGCACATTACCCTGGACATTGTATTTTTTATTTTGGAGACCTGCCATAAAGTATCATTAATAGAAAGACCTATTTTCTTTCATATACAGGAAAACTATTGATCCACAATCAATACTGTTTACTGGGTTGCTTCTCAAGCTGTGGTGTTGTCTGAATGTCATATCCTCCAGGATGCCTTTCAAGACAAGCATTTGCAGTTTTGAGATGGCTAATTCTAATTAGGAAAGCAGACTGCCACCACAGGTTGTAATCTGACTAATGTGTTCTTGGAACCACGGAGCTACTGAAGTTTTCGAATATGATGTCAGTAAGGAGTGATGAAAGGATGACTGGATTAACAGCAGATAAAAGTTCTAAATAATTTGACCTCTGCCTAAAATAGCGATGGGCCTTGAACAAAACATTTAATAATAATGAGTCCTTTGATTAAATTGCTTTTGCATGTATTTAATATTAATTCCACTGATATGATACTAACTCTAAGAAATAAGCATGGCTGGTACTAGCCCTTAATTTTATATAATAAATGAGCAAAATCTTAAAGAGAGTAAATGACTTGCCCACATGGTAAGAGGCATAACTGGGCTTCACAATGGTATTTTTGACTCACATATTATCTTACCTTGCTTGACCTTTTTGGGCTTCACTCCTTTAAAATAAACTTCCTGTTTTAGAACAGTCTTAGATTTTTTTAAAAAGTTGTGAAGATGGTCCAGGTAGTTCCCAAATACTTGACACCCATTTTCCCCTTGCAGTCACAAAGTCCCGCAGACTGGGTGGCTTAAACAACAACAGTTCATTTTCTATCACTTCTGGAGGCTGAAAGTTCAAGATCAAGAGGCTCTTCTGGGGCCCGTCTCCTTGTCTTGCAGATGGCCTCCTTCTTGCTGCGTTCTCACATGGTGGTCTCGTGTCTGTGTTTTGTCTCTGTCCTAATCAACTCTTCTTGTCAAGGACACCGGTCTTTGGATTGGGGCCAACCCTAATGACCTTACTTAATTTAATGACCTCTTTAAAGGCCCTATTTCAAAATATAGTCACTTTCTGAGGTACTGGGGTTAGGACTTCAATATATAAATTTGGATGGGGACACAAGTTAGCCCCTAACACCTTATTATTGATGTTTTATATTAATATATTTGTCACAATCAGTAAACCAGTATTGATACATTGTTGTTAACTGAAGTCCATATCTTATTTAGAATTCCTTCATTTTCACCTAACAACATTTTCCCAGATGCTACCCAGGATACCACATTACATTTTGTCATTGTTTTGTATTTAAATGTTTGTGTTCTCCCAAAATTCATGTTGAAGTTCTAACCCTAATGTGATGCTATCTGGAGATGACATCTTTGGAGGGAATTGGATTGATATGAGGTCATGAAGGTAGGACCCCTGTGATAGGATTAGTGTCCTATATGAAGAGGAGGAGAAACCAGAGCTTGATATATTCTGGCACCTCGATCTTGGACTCTCCAGCCTCCAAAACTGTAAGAAATAAATGTCTGCTGCTTAAGCCATTCAGTCTGTGGTATTTTGTTGTGTCAGTGGACTAAGACAGTTATCATGTCTCCCTGAGCAACTCTTGACTCTGACAGTCTTAAAAGTTTCTTGTTTTTGATTACCTCTAGAGTTTTAAAGAGTACTGGCCAGATATTTTGTAGAATGTCCCTCAATTGGGATTTGTCTCTTTTTTTTCTCTTTAATAGACTGGGGTTATGAGTTTTAGGGAGGAAGACCAGCAAGGTAAAATGTCATTCTCATCACGTCCTAGCAAGGGTTCATACTATCAACATGTCCTATCACTGATGTTGTTGACATTGATCACCTGGCTGAGAAACGGTTTATCAGGTTTCTCTACTTTCTCTCTTTTCTACTCCTTTCCATACTGTATTCACACTTACAGAATGAGAAGTTATAGAACTTTACATATGTTATCTGTAAAACAGCAGGACTGGATTAGTCCATTTCTAAGTCATCTCTAGTTTGTTCCTTATAATCAATGAGAAGTACTGTCCTGATTAAAAAGGAAATCTGTATTCACAGAACAGGGTAAGAGAGCAGCATCACTTAGGTTCAAACCTTTAGTTTTAACCTTCTTAGCACTCGTTCTGAACAGAGGGACTACAAAAAAAACACTGTGAAAGTAGCAATTTAATGATCTACTTTTTTGTAAGTTGGCACTCATATTATTGATCAGCCTTGGACAGACCACTGAGTCCAGACTCAATTCTGAAAACTTCTGGAGGGTTAGAGAGGAAGGGCATGTCTGTGCTTCACACTACTGACATGGTTGGTCATAAAGCAATACTCAAGAATTTTGTTGATTGCCAATCGGTTACATCAAACACCAGAAACTCTTAGACCATTTTCTAGAACCAACAGGTAGTTTACTAGAAATTTTGTCTTGAACACAAACTCTATGTAGTATATGTTTCTTATTTTAGCACAGAGTGCATGCATTGAGATTTTACCAACATAAATATGTAAAATAAGGCAAAATAAATGAATGTTGAATGGAAATTAAGGCCTTTAACCTTTATCTATGTGAATTATTCTTAAAATGTGAAGAATTGCTAGCCCTTTTATATCTAACTTCTTATTTCCTGCACCAGCTTTAAACATACTGTCCTTAAGAAATTCTTAAAAGTTTCCAACTACTGTATGAATTATGGAAATTTTTCTCTTTAAATAACCAGAACATTAATTTGTTGTTCTTTAACAGGATTTTCTTTTTAATGATTACAAAAGCTCATCTGTCTGTGATATATAGCAATGTACTCATACAATATGAAATTGTATTTTACCCATAAACAGTCTTCAAACAAGACACACAGTTTTCTTGTTTATAGGCTAATTAAAATAAAATTTAAACCCACATTAAACTTGATTATATTGTCAAAATACCTACATTTTTAAAGGTGAGGCCTACAATGTTAATTCAGAAAGAGTGATACTTTACTCTTCAGCTAATAATAGCTTCAGTACTGACAGTAACTTCAGCTAAAAATAACTTCAGTAGTCTCACATTTTTTAAATCATGTCAATGTAATCATGCTTTTATGTCTTCATCATTTGTCATTTGTGGAAAAGGAAACAAATGATGTGTCCTATAAATAAGATGATTTTTTAAATGATGAAGTTTCTAGGGTTTCCAAGTTGGCGAAATGTTTGTGAGTAGGGTCATTTGGTTTATAGGCCACATTGATTCATATACTGCCCACATTACATATTAACTGTAGTTTATTATGAAATATTTAAAATGCACAAAGACACATAGTGTACTATAATAAATACCCCTACATGTCCACCTCCAAGAATAGTAACAACTGTGTGTTTTTGTTTTGTTTTGTTTTTTGAGACAGAGTCTCACTCTGTCGCCAGGCTGGACCTCAGTGGCGCCATCTCAGCTCACTGCAACCTCTGTCTTCTGGGTTCAAGCAATTCTCCTGCCTCAGCCTCCCAAGTAGCTGGGACTACAGGCATGCGCCACCACACCCAGCTAATTTTTGTATTTTTAGTAGAGATGGGGTTTCACCATGTTGGCCAGGATGGTCTCGATCTCTTGACCTTGTGATCTGCCCACCTCGGCTTCCCAAAGTGCCAGGATTACAGGAGTGAGCCACCGTGTCTGCCCACAATAGTGTTTTTTAAAAATAAAACATCATACTTGAGTTCCTCTTTGTTTCATGGTCATTCCCTTTCTTCCTCAGAAGTTATCAGTGTGCTGCAGTTGATGTGCATCTTACTCTCTTTGTTTTATCACATCTGCCCACAACCACAAATACCAGAGGATTGTGTTCTGTATTTTAACATTTTATTTAAATAGTATCATATTTTGTGTATAATTCTATAGCTTACTTTTTTGACTCCGTATGTGAATTCAAAAGAAATTAATGTTGCTGCATGTAGTCTAGTTTA
This sequence comes from Plecturocebus donacophilus, assembly GCA_004027715.1. NCBI lineage: Eukaryota > Metazoa > Chordata > Mammalia > Primates > Pitheciidae > Plecturocebus > Plecturocebus donacophilus. The sequence continues at coordinate 20,398 of PVKP010010542.1, forward strand.
TATTTTTGACTATTTAGTATTTTGTCATGTAAATAAATCAGAATTTGTTTATCTACCTCCCCTCTAATGAGCTTTAAGTTGTTCCACAAAGTTGACTCTTGAAAAGGCTGCCAGAGTGAACATCCTTGTGTATTCTTGTATATGTCACTTGTGGCAGTTTTTTGGAGGGTACATATCTAGATGAGGACTTGTTGGGTTGGAAGACATAGTTAACTTTAATTTTACCCGATATTTCCAAATTACTCTTTGGAGTGATTGTAGCAGAATTCACTCCCAAGTAAATGAGAATTTCCATTTCCAAATATCCTCACCATATCCTCAGACATTTTAAATATTTACCAATCTGATAAATCCTCTTCTTGCTCTCATTTTCCTGGTGACTACTGAGATTTAGCATTTTTCATGTTTTTTCTTATTGCACTTTACTTTCTTTTTCTGTAAATTATTTATTGCCTCATCTTTTTATTGCTTCATAAGAGTTCTTTATATATCTTGGGTATTAATGCTTTGGTATGCAACTAATAAATATCTTTTCCCAGTTTATCACTTGCCTTTTATTTTTAAAATGTGTGTTGACTAAGAAGTTATATACTAGTCATTTAACTTTGTTTATGTAATCTATTATTCTATAGATAATTTAAATTTTGGAACAGCCATGTATATCTCTAATTTCATTTTGTCTTTCAATCAACTCTAATAATTTTCTCAGTTGAGATCTTGTATGTTTCATTTATTTTTAACTATATTATAGTTTTTGCTTTTATTTTTTAATGAGTTTTTAAAATTCACATTTTCTAAATGATTTTTTGCTGGTGTATGTGAGCACTATGGATGGCTGGACATTAGTCTTCATATGCAGGAACACTGCTGAACTCTCTCGCTTTTCCCTACAGGAAAATATATGAAAATAACAATTTTTTCTTCCTTTTCAAAAATAATTCCTATTTTCTGTCATATTGCATTCATTAGAAACTCCACTACAATGTTGAATAGCAACATTCTGTCTTCTTAACCTTAAAGACAATGCTTCTACAGTTTCCCTATTAAATATGAAATTTGCTATATTTTTTGGTATATGCCCAAAAGATGTACATGTAAGGTATATCAGTCAAGATTTAGAGTTGGGGGTAACAGAAGCTCACCCCAACTATCTTAAACTTAAGTTGGGCAAATTTGATTCTTTAGAACACTGCTGAGAATTCCATTACAGGTATCACTGCTTCTTGGTACTCAGCACTAATTCCATCATGTTCTCACTTCCATAGCTACCAGAAAAACTTCTCCACTGTTCTTACATCTTGTCACATCTCACTCTCTTGAGAGTCAAAGGCCTAGATGACAGCATTCAGTTAGCTGGCGCTAGGAACTAACATGATCGAGCTGGTTTTTCCTTTCTTGTACTATTCAGGCTCAGTTTTGGTGTCAAGATTGTACAAGCTTCATAAAATGAATTGAAGCACTTTTCTTTTTCCTTCCCTTCCTTTCTTTTTTTCTTTTCTTCTTTCTTTTTTTCTGAAATTGCTTAAGAAGAAGAGTATCGGTTTTTTGAAAGTTTGGTAAATTGTAAAACCATTCCAGCTGGTGCTTTTTCAGGGACAAGGAAAAAAACAGACAAAAATAAATAATTTATTCAATTATTAGTTGTCTGCTCAGGCTTTGCTGTTTCTGTTTTGGTCATTTATTTTTTTTAGACACATCAATTTCTTTTAATTTTTAAAAGTTTTGAAGATAAAGCTATTCACAATATTCTTTCAGTTGTTTTTCTAAATTTGTACAGTACTTATAGCTGTAACTTCTTTTTCATTCCCAATACAATTATGTATTGTGCTTCCTCTTTCCTTTCACCTGATCAATTTTGCTAGATGTTTATCTATTTTATTAGTTTTTTCAAACCAATTTTTATACTAGTTCATCAGGTTTTAAAAATTATGGTACAATATTTGTGGGCTAAAAGGAATAGTAATTAGAATTTTTAGTCATGTGTCGTAACTACTGAGAAACCGTTTATTTTTCTGTTTTAATGACATCAAAAAGTCCCCTAGAAAATATGAATTAAATGTTTTTCCTATGTAGTTTTTATAAGGAAAATCTTAACAGATATACACAATTTTTGAGACTTATAAGTAGGTTTTTTTCCCCCAATAAACAGGTGTGTAAAAAGGATTTGTAAGTGCCATTGTGATAAACTACAAAGATAAACACACATGCTCTATTCTCTAGGAGTTTTCCAGCCAATAAAAATTTACAGCTACTCTTTATTGTACGCTATATTCTGTTATGAGCCATGGGCTTTAGTAAGTTCTCGTGACATTGGGCACTGGCTTCCAGGGTAAGTAAGTGACTCACCTGGACCCCACAGCCAGTGAGCATCAGAGGTTATATTCCATTCTGCAAAGCTCTTTCTTCATTCCAGATCACACATGTGACCCAAGGAGGGATATTTACTCTGCCCTTTTAGAGCTCGAGAAAACATTGTTTAGTGGTCTGGCATCGGCTATATTTACTTGATTTGATTTGGGATAGAGTATAATCCTAGTCCTCAATGAAAGAATTTTGATGAGTTAATCTCATGGGGTGATGGTATTTATGGGATTATTTCTACCCTTAAAATGATTTGTGAAAAAAAAGTGTACTAATCCCTAATTTAGGATTAAGACAGATATACCCATGAGATATTGGTCTATAAAATCCATCATAATTTGAGAAATGCAACAAATAATCACTTCTAAAATATCTTGTTGGTTCAGTTATTTTAGTCCAAAAGCCAGTTGGAGATCTGTTCTATATCCATGGCTTCAGCCCTCTTGTGAGAGGGAGCTGATTTTCACTTGCTTGCAGTCTTGAAAAGAAGTAAAAACAATGTCAGGGATGAGCTCCTCAAAAACCTAGAGGGTCTGCCTTTAAGGATGTGTTTGTCCCCTCAGAAATGAGAAACCAGATGAGCTGAGTGTAGGGGTCAGACCAGAGGAAATGGCTGGAAATTAGAGGTCTCTTGGCTAACTCACATAATGCCAAATAACAATATTTCTGTTGGGTGTCAGAATCAAGAACGGTGGGAAATTTGTATCTAGGGGATATAAAAGAAAAAAAGAGATAATATATGCAAACAGCTGAGTAGAATACCTGAAATACAGTAATATCCTTCAGTAGATTCCTTCTCCAATTTGACTTCCTATCCATCTCAGGTTTGGCTTTCCTCTGGACCTGTCAGTACAAACCCTGAGAGTTTGATTGAACAATGGCACTGTATGGTCAGTGCCACCAGACTCTTTCACATGCCTTGTTTGCCACAATTTCACTGAATGGGAGCAGAATGGCAACCAAACCAAGGCTAACAGACTTTGTCCTAGAATTCCCACACCACATACGAAGCATGAAATAACTTAGAGACTTGATGATAGTTCCTGCAGCTATTAGTCATGGTGTGTTAGTAGAACACAATCTCAGAAAGTTATTTCCTAAATGCCTTCCAAAGCCTTGGTTCTTCATGCAGATAGTTTTGGCCAACTGTCATGACAGTGAAAAACTAAAGAATTTCCAGAAGAACCAGAATTTATGCTTTAAGTTTAACTTTGTTTTGGATTGAATGTTCCTTAAAAATAAACCTTCACCTGATTCTTATTTTCATTTTAATTCCATGGGCTGGTGATTTCAGTGTCAGGGATCGAGTTCTTAGAATCTGTTTATGTGGTGTGAATACAGTAACGGTCTGATTCTGAGTTTTAGGATCATGATCAGAGTTTTGATATAAAGTCAAAAACCTCGCTAAGCCACGTGTTATTTTTTGAAGCATAGAAATTGGACTTTGCAAACAACCTAAATCCTTTTGTTTGAGAAATTTTAAGCATTGAGTTTCTTGCCATGAAGTTTTACACTGTATCTAGAAAGTTTCTTTGAAAAATTGCTCTGTAAACCTAAGGCTGACAAAGAAGTTGGCTAGTGAAAGGGAAAAATGATAATTATGTTTTGTGGCAAGGGGGAACAAAAGGAAGGGGAAAAGTAATTATTGTCCATTTAACATTTTATATTAAATTTCTAATGCACAATTTAAGACTGGCAAGAGTTTTGGTTTGTTTTAACCAAATATAGTTACAATATTAGATACATGTTCTAAATCCAGTATGTGAATATCACATCTTTAAAATTTTTTTTAAATTTTAAACTGATACATATATGGATTTATGGTGTACAACATGATGCTTCGGAATATGTATATATTGTGGAATGGCTAAATGATGCTAATTTACATATGTATTACCTTACATATCATTTTTTGTGGTGAGAGCACTTCAAATCTACTGTCCTGGAAATTTACAAGTGTACAATGTTATTAACTATAGTTACCATGTTGTACAACAGATATCTTAAACTTAGTCCTCTTCTGTAACCAAAATTTTGTATCCTTTCACCAACATTTCCTCAACTCCTTATTCCCCTATCCGCAACCAGTAACCATCATCCTACTCTCTGCTTCTATAGTTCAATTTTTTTAGATTCCGTGTATTAGTGAGATCATGTGGTATCTCTCTTTGTTGTCCTGGCCAGTTTCACTTAACATAACCTACTCTAGTTTCATCCATGTTGTTGCAACTGACAGAATTTCTTTCTTTTTCAAGGCTGAATAGTATTCCATTGTGTATATATGCTACTTTAAAAAAAAAATCCATTCATCTGTAGATAGACACTACAGCTGATTCCAAATCGTGACTATTATGAATAATGCTGCAATGAAAATGGGAATGCAGATATCTCTTCCACATCTGATTTCATTTCTTTGAATATATATCCAGAAGAGGGATTGCTGAATCATATGGTATTTCTATTTTTAAGTTTTTCAGGAGCTTCCATACTGTTTTCCATAGTGGCTGTCCCGATTTGCAATCCAACCAAAGGTCCACAAGTGTTCCATTTTCTCCACAGCTTCACCGACATTTATTTCTTGTCTTTGTATTGATAACCATCCTAACAGATTTAAGGTGATCTCTCACTATGGTTTTGATTTGTATTTCCCTGTTGATTACTGATGTTGAGCATTTTCAAATATTTCTATTGGCCATTTGTATTTCTGCGTGTCTTCTTTTGAGGACTGTCTCTGGATCCTTTACCCATTTTTAATGGGTTATCTATTTTCTTGCTATTTTGTTTGAGTTTCTTATATATATTGGATATTAGCTCCTCACTAGATATATAGTTCACAAACATTTTCTCCTTGCTTATAGGCTGCCTTTTCATTTTGTTGTTTCCCTTGTTATGCAGAAGCTTTTTAATTTGATGTAATTCCATCTTTTGTTTGCTTCCTTTTATTGCCTGTGCTTTGGGGGTCATATTAAAAAATTACTGTCAAGGAGCTTTCCCTTTTGTTTTCTTCAAGATCAATGTCAAAGAGATTTTCCCTCTGTTTTCTTCTAGTTTGAGGTCTTAGGTTTGGATATTTTAACCCATTTTGAGTTGATTTTTATGTATGGTAAAGGGGTCTAGTCTCTTTTTTTGGCATGTGGATATACAGTTTTCCTAACAGCACTTATTGAAAAGACTATCAATTTATTAAAGAAAAGTTTTGGTTTGTTTTATCCAAACACAGTTGCAATGTTAGATGTGTGTTGGAAACCAGCATGTGAATGTCACCTCAGCAAATTTTAATACAGAGGGGATGGGAACAGTAAGGGGATGAGGAAATAAACAGAATGTAGGATCTAACAGTCAATGGGATATTAACACATTTATGCCTGAGGTTGCAATTTTTTGAATTTTTGCAATCAGACCTTATCAATGACCTTGAGCAGTAGGATATAAATAACTCCCACATGCTTAGCGTTCCAATAAGGAAACACTAGGCATAAATGGGCTTAAGGGCACTTGAGGTCACAGATATAAGCTAAGAAGGGAATTAAATGAGGGCAATGCCTTGCTTTTGCTCATTTTCTTTTCTTTTTTTTTACTTTTTAAAAATTTATAAATTTCAACACAGGAACATAGAGCCTTTGCTCATTTTAAAAGTTTCAACTAATTCTGATGTCCTAACACTATGTGATTACAGGACGGTAAGTTTGCATGGTGGAAGACGAGCTTGGGCACCAGGATAATGGACCCAGGGAGCTCAGTAGAGCTCCCAGTAACCTAAGAGCACCAGGAGTATGTAAGGAGTGGAGAGAGTGCACAAAATAAAACCTGACTCACTTCATAATTTCAGCTAAAGTCAATCCTGCCTGGCACTTCAGAGTTTTATTTCTCAAAACATGACTCCAGAACAGCTTGCACCCAAATTCCCTGTGGGTCTGTTAAAAATGTAAGCTCCCAGAAGACACTCTAAACAGAACGCATTCTCAGAACCCATTCTCAGTGGAATTATAACAATGGGAATGGGTTCTGAGAAGATGCATTTCAAACAAATAGCCCTGGTAATTGTTAGGTAGTCTCATAATTGAACCTCTGCACCAAAGAGTGGAAAGTGTAAGTTAGGAAAGAATTTACAAGCAACATACACAAAAATAGCCACTGCTCAGGCCTCTACATCTCATTTGTGGTGTCACTTCCCATGGGCAGCCTGATGACCCCAAATGCCATATTGTATGATTATTTATTTTGAGCCAGAGTGTCACTCTGGCCCTCAGGCTGGATGGCAATGGTACAATCTCCGCTCACTGCAACCTCTGCCTCTTGGGTTCAAGCATTTCTCTTGCCTCAGCCTCCCAAGTGGCTGGGATTACAGGCACCTGCCACCACACCCAGCTAATTTTTTGTATTTTTAGTAGAGATCAGGTTTTACCATGTTGGTCAGGCAGTTCTCGAACTCCTGATCTCAAGTGATCCATCCACCTTGGCCTCCCAAAGGGCAGGAATTACAATAGTACTTAACACACTCTATTGAATTGCTGGTTTTTCTTTCTCTTTAGCCCATGTAATCCACTGTCATTCATCTCCCCTGCTTAAGACAGAGCTTAGTTCATAAAAGCTGCCCAATAAATGTTCTTTAAATTAATAAATGACTTCATGTCTTACTGTTCCAAAATATACTCCTTAACCTGCCTGAATACTTTCAGTTCACCTTGCCTATGATTTCATTTGGTAAATCTGAGAATTTTAGTTTAAATAATGAAATCAGACAGTTATCCAATGGGGTCAATTAATTCCACCTTCACTTTTGCAAAGGTTGTAGAACAACCACCCATAGAGAATGAGGAAGCAGTGACAGAGGTAATTTTGAAACACAATTTTTAGAGCTAAATTGGTTCTGGGTGCAGGCAAACTATAAATGGGTAAGTGCTGTGTGGGGGACACCAGCACCGAGGATTTGGAAGGAAGGCCCCAGAGAGTTATGAAAGGGGATACAGGGGACAGGGAAGAAAAAGAAGATTAACCTACTTATCTGAAAGTTTTACCTGGAAATTAACCTGCACTCAGGGTCGTGGTGGGAGAAAACACTCCTCCTCCTTTGAGGGCTGTGACCTCCTCATATCCTGAACACAGAGCTCAGGCTGGTCCTAGTCCTACAACATGAATAAGTGAAATACTCTTTGAGAAACTGGTCTGAGAATTTGATCACCCCATGAAAAAAATACATGCAAAATCCCAGAAAATATTTCAAAACTTTTGGAATCTAAGCAACTCAGAAATTGAGCAAAGCCAAGATTAGATTTGTCTTGCAAATCAACTTAGTGAAAGCAGATGTTAGTCGTGAAGACAAAGGTCAGGACGCTAGAGACATAACAAGAGATATTTCATGAGAAGGAAACTAGATATGGATTGAAAGGCAGAAGAAACGAAAAGAAAAGGCACATGGACATTTTTAAGCAATTGTAACCGAATGACCAAATTTCCCAAACCCTGGACATATGATAAATTATATAACACGAATAGGCTCACTCCAAATTGGTGGCATGCAACATGGCGAAACCCGTCTCTACTAAAAATACAAAAATCAGCTGGGCATGGCGGTGGGTCCCTGTAGTCCCAACTACTCAGGAGCCTGAGACAGGAGAACTGCTTAAACCCAGGAGACAGAGGTTGCAGTGAGCTGAGATTGTACCACTGCATTTCAGCCTGGGTGACAGAGCGAGACTCCATCTTAAAAGAAAAAATTGGTGGCATGAGCTATATATAGTGATGGTGACTCCAGTTTTGCCAAGCTAAAAGCAATGTTGAACAGGCAAGAAAATGTGGATGGGTTGGTGCAAGCCAATCACCAATTCTAAAATAAAATAACATATTTATTAAACATGTGTCTCTGTGTGTGTGTGTGTGTGTGTGTGTGTGTATTACACTTAGTCACATAAAAGATATTTAATAAACATTCTTGAATGGATAAATGACTGAATGAGCAGCTACTATGTGTCAGATGCTAGAAACAGCTAAAATGTTCTAAAAGACTATGGGGAATTAGTACTTCCCTTTAGAACAGGGGTTCCCAACCCTGGGGACATGAACCAGTACCTGTCCGTGGTCAGAAACCAGGCCGCACAGAGGAAGTGAGTGGCAGGTGAGCGAGTGAAGCTCCATCTGTGTTTACAGCTGCTCCCATCACTCACATTACTACCTGAGTTTTGCCTCCTGTCATATCAGCAGTGGCATTAGATTATCACAAGGACATGAACCCAGTTGTGAACTGCACACACGAGGGATCTAGGCTGTGTGTTCCTTATGAGAATCTAATGCCTGATGATCTGAGGTGGAACTGAGGCAGTGATGCTAGCACTCGGGAGCTGCTGCAAACACAAATTAACACTGGCAGAGAGGTTTGAATGCACAGAGACCATGATAAATCAATTGCTTGGAGACTCACATCAAAACCCTAAAAGTGAGTGGCAAGTGACAAGTAAGCTGCATCTGGTGGCAGGCTTTATAGTGGCAAGTGAGTTGATGTGCTTCAATTGTACAGCCACATCTGGTATCCTTAAAGGTATGTTTGAGACAATCTCAAATCTCCACATGTTCTGGGTTGAAGTCAAGGCAGAGTATCCTGAGGTTGCCACAAAAGCACTGGAAAGCCTGCTTCTGTTTCCAATATCCTCTCTTTGTGAAGCAGGGTTTTCTGCTGTGACAGCAACCAAAAGGATACTACAGAATAGACTGGACATAAGCAACACACTTCAGGTGTCACTGTCTCCCATCACCCACAGATGGGACCATCTAGTTGCAGGAAAACAAGCTCAGGGACCCTGCTGACTCTATGTTATGGTGAGTTGCTTAATTATTTCATTACATATTACCATGCAATAATAATAGAAATAAAATGCATTCAATGTAATATGCTTGAATCATCCCAGAACCATCCCCTCAACACTGTGGAAAAATTATCTTCCATGAAATTGGTCCCTGGTAACAAAGAAATGGGGAACCACTGCTTAGAATGTGCCACTTTGCTGATGAGTCAAACACCGAGGCTCAGCTTCAGTGTTTCCTCCCCTGTGAAGTCTACTTTCACCCTAATTAATTACTATTTCACTGAAGTGCTCATTACACCATCTTACACTGGTTAGATGTTTTACCTGCTCATCTTCATCACTAGGATAAGTGGAAAAAAGATTCTGGGTTTGTTCCATATTTGTTTTCCCCAAATCTGCTTGTATTAGGGAAAGGGAGAAAGGAAAGGTGTAAGAAAGAGAAGAGAGGATAGGAAGCAGGGAAAGGAGAGTAAAGTGAGGTAAATCATGTTCTTTTACCCCAGGGAAACTATATTGCATGGTAGGTTTGTTGTTAGATAACCGAGACCCTGATTCTACATTACATTATGGACATTGTTTAATTACATGTATTGCTTTACAACTCTGGAAAGAAATGTATAAATTTAAAATGGTTCAGATCAATTATTTATTTTTATGACATTTCTTAAAGCACATTGAAACCACTCAGCACACTTTTAAATATGTGAAATGTATTATCTGAGTCATGATAAAAAAGAAATTTTATAGGTAACAGTATCTGTAAATACGTGGCTGCACTTTCAGCGATGACCTACTTTTATTCTTTTCTGAGTTTACAACCTCAGTTATCAACAACTGACATTAGTCAATAGTTGGCACGTGGCATCCAATGCATGGACCTGAAAGTAGGTTTTAAAATTACAGTAATTACTGTGGGCATCATAATTTTATGTGCCAACTTGTGTTATGTGCCACAAGAGTGTCCAGATATTTGGTCAAAGACTATTCTGGGTGTGGCTAAGGGGTTGTCTTCAAGAGATTAACATTTGCATTAGCAGACTGAGTGCTATGATCTGAATGTTTGTGTCCTCCTCTTCCCAAAATTCATATATTGAAACTAACCCTTAATATGGTGGTATTAAGATGTGGGGCATTTGGGAGTTGATTGGGCCACGAGGGTGGAGCCCTCATTAATGAGGTTATTAAGAAGATTACTGCCCTTAGAAAAGAGCACAAGAAGCCTGTGTGCCCCTTCTGCTATCTAAGGACACAGCTAGAAGGCACAAAAGAGTGAGTCTTCACCAGAAACTGAATTAGCTGTGCGCATGTGGAGATCTCTTGGTGCCTTGATCTTGGGCTTCCCAGCTTTTAGAAGGTGAGAAATATATTTCTATTGTCCATAAATTACCCAGTTTAAGGTATTCTGTTATAGCAGCTCAATTCACTAAGACACTGAGTAAAGCAGATTGACCTGAAGAGGTTACAAATGGAAAGGAAAACTCTTCCTGCCTAACTGCGTGATCTGAGACATCAATGTTTTTCTGTCTTCTGACTAAAACATCAGCCCTTTGGAGGTCTCAAGCCTACTGGCTTTCAGACTGCAACTCACACCATTGTTTCTCCTTTGTCTCTAGCTTGCTGAGTGCAGATTTTGAGACTTCTCCACCACCAAAATTATGTGAGTTAATTCCCTATAATAAATCTCTGCAGACATAGATAGGTAGATAGATAGATAAATGATATATAGATCAATCCTGGGATCTATTAGTCTACTATCTCTAGAGAGAAACGGAGAGACCTACACATACACACATACACATACACATACACACACACACATACACACACAGGTGACCTTTGAACAACGCAGGGGTTAGGGGTGTCGACTGCTCTTGCAGCCAAAAATTCACGTAAACTTTTGGCTCCCCAAACAATTAACTACTAGTAGCCTACTGTTAACCAGAAGCCTTGCCAGTAACATAAACAGTCAATTAATACATATTTTGTATGTTATATGTATTATACAGTGTATTCTTACAATAAAATAAGACAGAGAAAAGAAATATTATAAAGAAAAGGAAGAGAAAATACATTTACTATTCATTAAGTGGAAATGGATCATTGCAAAGACCTTCATCCTTGTTGTCTTCACAGTGAGTAGGCTGAGAAGAAGGAGAGAGAAGAGGGATTGACCTTGCTGTCTCAGGGGTAGCAGAGGCAGAAGAGGTAGAGGAGGTGGAAGGGGAGGTAGCAGAGACAGATACAATTGGTGTAACTCTACAAAAAAATTGCAATTTCGGTCTGACTTTTTTGCTTTTGCGTTTCCCTAAAAATGTTTCTATATAGCAACAATCCTTCCACCATTTACTTTAGTTTCAGTGATCATATCACAGAAGGTTCCATGGCATAAAGTAATCTTGAATACTCAGAACCCTTCTGCCAGATTGTCTAATGTTAATTTATTTTCTGGCACTGTTTCTTCTATAACTTCTTCTTCATCTGGCACTGGTTTGGAAGCACTCATCTCCATCAAGTCATCTGTTAATTCCTCTGGTGTGTCTATTATTTCCTGAATTTCTCCAACATCCCTATCTTGACAATCTTCACACATTTCCCTCCTACTTTTTTGTTTTCTGCCATACTCATAATCTCTTTTATGATTTTCTTAATTGGCTCTGTCATAAATCTTGTGAAGTCACACACAATTTGTTTGGACAAGGTTTTCTTCGGCAGGAATGTATCGTTTTTGGCTTGATGGCTTTCACGGCTTTTTCTATAACAATGATAGCATATTCAATGGTGTAGTCCTTCCATAGTTTTATGATGTTCTCTTTATCAAGTGTACTAGTCTGTTTTCATGCTGCTGATAAAGACATACCCAAGACTGGGCAATTTACAAAAGAAAAAGGCTTAATAGACTTACAGTTCCATGTAGCTGGGGAAGCCTCACAATCATGGTGGAAGGCAACAAGGAGCAAGTCACGTCTTACATGGATGATGGCAGACAAAGAGAGAGAGCTTGTGCAGGGAAACTTTCATTTTGAAAACCATCAGATCTTGTGAGACTGATTCACTATCATGAGAACAACGTGGGAAAGACCCACCCCCATTATTCAGTTACCTCCCACTGAGTCCCAACACATGGGAATTCAAGGTGAGATTTTGGTGAGGACACAGCCAAATCATACCATCAGGGTTCTCTCACGTAGTGCTGATAATCCTTTCCAGGGTACTGTCTTTAATGAGCCTTAGGACCCTGATATAGAGAGTAAATTAAAGATGTGTGTTTGGCGACAAGTAAACCACTCTAGCACCGTCAGTGTTTAACTCATAGAGTTCTGGGTAGCTAGGGGCATTGTTCAATATCAAAAGAATCTTAAATGGCAGTCCCTTACTGACAAGGTATTTTCTGACTTGAGGGACAAAGCTTAAAATGGAGTCAATCCAGGAAAAGGATTCTCAATGTATAGGCCTTCCTGTAGAACCAGTGGATTGGCAGGTGGTGTTTAACTTTTCCTTTCAAGGCTCCGCGGTTAGCTGCTTTATAGATAAGGGAAGTCCTTATCATAAACCTAACTGCATTTGCCCAAAACAACAGAGGTAGCCCATCTCTTCCTGCCTTCAATCCTCATGCTCACTTCTTTTTCTTACTAATAAATGTCCTTAGTGGAATTTTTTTTCAGAATAGGGCACCTTTATTTGCATTAAAAAAACTATTTAGTACACCTACTATGTACCCCCCAAAATTTAAAAAAATTAAAATCAATTTAGGCAGATGTTCTTTCTTCTCAGTGATTTTCTTAATGGTGCCCGGGAACTCATCTGCTGCCTCTTGGATGGCAAAGGCTGATTCTCCTGTAATCTTCTCATTTTTAAAACTAAACATCTTTCTAAAACTATGACACCATCTTTCACTGGCATTAAATTCTCCAGCTTTAGTTTATCTTCCTTTTGCTTTGCTTTAAGTTGTTATATGACTTCAGTTTTTTTCAAATAATAATAGTCTTTATGTATGCCTTTTTTTCTTTTTCTTTTCTTTTTTTTTTTTAGACAGAGTCTTCCTCTGTTGCCACGCTAGAGTGCAGTGGTGTGATCTTGGCTCGCTGCAACCTCCACCTCTCAGGTTCAAGCAATTCTCCTGCCTCAGCCTCCCAAGTATCTGTGACTACAGGTATATGCCATCACGCCCAGCTAATTTTTTGTATTTTAGTAAAGACAGTTTTGCTGTGTTGGCCAGGATGGTCTTGATCTCCTGACCTTGTGATCTACCCACCTTGGCCTCCTAAAGTGCTGGTATTACAGGTGTGAGCCACTGGGCCCAGCCAGGTATGCCTTTCTTATAGCAATTCTGCACCCACGTAAAAGCTCCATTTTCAATATGAGATAAAAAGGTATTTTGTAAAAAGTATAAGCTTTTCATACCTGCTGGTGTGGCTGCAGTGACAGCCTCATGAATTTTCTTTCTTATTAAACAATGGTCCTTATACTAGATTCATTTACCTTGAAACAGCAGGCAATGCCAGCTGCAGATCTCAATCTATGGTCAATGTCAAGCAATTCAACTTTTTCTCATCATGATTTTTCTCTACTTCTTGGGAGCACTTTCAGCAACACTAATGACACTTTGTATAGATCCCGTGGTGTTATTCAAGGTTTACAATATTTCCCTAAATACAATGAAAAATATATAAGAACTATGAGAGGTCACTTTTTACTGTGATATGCAGTTTACTGGAGACACAAAGTGCTTCTACAGAGATAACTGGTAACATGAAATTTTAAGCAGATACTCGCAACACCTGAGCATACCACAATAGCATCAAGAGGTGGCTATGAAATTTTTGCAGTAGTACAATATGTACTACAGTTAATTTTATACAGTAATGATTTAATACTTTGTTTGATCACATTTCTCTTGACTGAATGGCAGCATGTACAGTCTGTATTTGTGTTTGAAAGTTTTAGTAAATTTTAACTTTTTATAATAGATTTGTATTTTATCATAACAGATGATAAATTAGAGTAGTCTCTACCTAGCTTTTTAAAAACATTTTTAAAATATTTTCAGGCCTTGTTGTTCAACTGCAAGTTTTTAAAAATTGTTACAAATCTCCAAAACAGGTTTCCATATGTTTATTTTTTTAATTGTGTATAATTAAACTTGCAATTCAAGGATTGACTTGAACCCTAACTATTCCAATAGATAAATCCATATAAATATGTAGTTATTTTTTTTTAACACGAGAAGAGGTGGGAAGTTGGTTTTGGACAAATTTGAAGCTGTTTCTAACTAAATCTATAATATTGATTTGTTTCCTTGATACTTGTATATCACAAAAAAATAAAATATAATAGACAGTATATTAAACTGGGAGCCCAGAAACTTTGGTTCTAGGATTCAATTTTTATTAAAAATTATACGGGAGACATTCAACAAATCACTGAACCTTCTGGGCTTGAGTTCCCTCACTTTGAAAGTAAAAGGATGAAATATGTAGTTTCAGTATACTAAAGACATCTTGATCACTAAATTGCTTTCTGGAAATAAGCCAAAAGCAACAAGGAAATTTAGCAATACACACTCCCATTTGTAATTACTAGAAAATCTCATTAACTTCAACCATAATATATATGTAGAAAGGCTGGCAAGTATAGTGAAATTGGACCAGAGAGAGGGAAGACACTGAAAGAAGATGGTTACTGGAGCTCAAAGGATGACAGTGCCGAGTTATTTGATGTAGGTGATACATATCAAGGTAAGATGTGGTAGAACAAGATGGATGGCCTCAGAGAGCTCCTGAAACCCCACAAGATACCCCTCCATTCCAGGGGATGTGATGACAAATGAAAACACGTGCAGACAAGGTAACTCTCCAAGAAACTATCTGTTTGGAAGACCAGATGAGAAACTGAATGATAAGCAGCTTGAGGCTATCAATCTTTATCCTCCATTGAATGTTAACTCCATGGAGGCAGAGACTTTTATTCTGATGTATCTATTGCTGTATTCTCCAAACCTAGAGCAGTACCTGGCACAAAGTAGGTGCACAATAAATATTTATATGATGGATGGATGAGTAAAGAAAGTTTACAGCTAAACCACACAATTGACATGCTTGTATGTGTGTTTGCTATGAACTAAAGTCTTCCTACTATCACAGAGCACTTCTCTGCCCCTTCCATATTCTCATACATTATTCTGTCACCTCCAGAGAAAAATCCCCTCATTATCAAAAAGGAATTAACATAGGATTTATGTAAAAATAGCCCTATTTACATAAAGAAGGAAAGCAACAGAATAAATAAAAATCATAAAAAGGACAACCACCAAAATTTTTTTATTGCCCTAAAGCAGATAAAACTTGTGACCAAAGTTATCTGTGAGTTCATAAAACTTAGTGAATAAGGTGATCTTGCTGAATTAAGACTCCAAAGCTAAGATACAAAATCTGAAGTTAAAAAAAGGTAATAAATTTTTTAAAAAATTATTTGGCAGATCTTGGGATAGAAGTAAAAGAGCAAAATAAAAGCATCAAAGAAATAAAGGCTTTGGGCCAGGTGCAGTGGCTCACGCCTGTAATCTCAGCACTTTGGAAGGCTGAGGTGGGTGGATCACCTGAGATCAGAAGCTCGAGACCAGCCTGGCCAACATGGTGAAACCCCCATCTCTACTCAAAATACAAAAATTAGCTGGGCGTGACAGAGGACACCTGTAATCCCAGCTATTTTGGAGACTGAGGCAGGTGAGTTGCTTGAACCCAAGAGGCAGAGGTTGCAGTAAGCCGAGATTCTGTCATTGCACTCCAGCCTGGCTGGAGTGAAACTCCATCTCAAAAAAGGAAGGAAGGAAGGAGGAAGGGAGGGAGGGAGGGAAGGAAGAAAGGAAGGAAAGAAGGAAGGAAAGAAGGAAGGAAAAGCTTTGATGTAAATGGCAATGTTGCCCATGTTGAAAATATAAGTTAAGACATTCACGACATCTTGAGAAAATGGAGCAAAGTGAAATAGAAAGAATAAAGATTAGAGTAGGAAAATATTGGAGATCTAGAACACAGAGGAAATTGAACAGATATAACACATTGGGTTTTTATTAGAAATTACATGTAAAACATTCAACATTCTTGTTTTTAAAGACAATAACAGAACTAATGGAGAACAAAAATATCCACAGTTATATCAAAAAAACCTCCTGAGATAAAAGATTTGAATCTGTAGAATTAAAGGACACACAATATTCCAGCAGACATATTCATTAATATCCATGCATAATCTAGTAAAGTTAAGGAACTTCAAAGAAAAATAAAGAACCCAAGCGTATCTTAAAAAGGTGAGGGAATAAATACCTTATCTGAAAAGCAAAAGAATTAAGCTAGCTTCAAATTTCTCTACATTCAGTGCTAGGAATAATGAAATCATCAACTTCTCAGGGAAATAAAGTGTGACTCCTAAATTATATACCCAGACACACCAGGCTTGTTTATTCTGCTCTTATATCCAATAACTTTTTCAAATGTGCAAAATGTACGGGAAAAAAACCTGCATGAGCTTTAGAAAAGCTGTTAGCCAGCTAGGTCAACCAAGATATAAATGATGAGCTATGAGCATTAAGTTATTTTTAATTTACAACTAAGGTTAAAATGACTTCAGGAAATTAGGGTTTATAGAACAGAATAGAAATGTAATAAGTTATCACTTCATACAAATAATATAATTAACAAAAATCAGGAGCAAGAGGAAAATGAAAATGGGTGGTAGTTTAAGTATCGATCTTCTCATTTTTAAAAAATATATTGTTTAAGGCTGATCTAAGATTAACCACAAAACTAACCAAAATGAGTGTAGCAGAAAAGAAAAGCAAGATGGAAGTTACTGGACATATTCTAAAAGCATCACTCAAAGTGGGAAACTAATAGGTACTGTTTAAAGAAAGAGAGACCTTAGGATATTACAGACAGTTGTATCTTACAAAGTAACAAAGAAATTACTAGAGGAACTCAAATGTATCTTAAGCCTTTCATAGTATGAAAAACTGACCTTAGAAATCACAGACTAATGGTAAAATATTAAAAACAAAGTGTAATGAACTTATCCTTTCAAGAATGCTGGTGGACATCACATAAACCAATCCTGGTAAGAAAAATTAGCAAAGCAGGGTAAAAACTTTTTTTTAATCTCACAATAGTAAAGAATTAGAGGAGAAAAAGGTAAGTCAGAAAAGTAAATCCTAGGAAAGTGATTCTGGAGGAGGTAATTAAAGGAATAGTTGAGCAGAGGTTTGGCAGTGCTATAGGGCTAGTCGGGGAAAAAAATCTATCAAGAAGGGATCTCTGATAAATCCCCTACATTGAGTTGGGACCCCAAAGGGCTCCATCTAGTAGTAAGGGGTAGCTGGGAAAAAACCTTGGACTGAAGTTCAGTTTTCAACCGTCTTAGTTTCTCTAATTGGATTACAGTAACATAAGATTGCTAGTGCCTCTAACCAACTGCCATGGACAAATGGAAATCCTCCCAGGAACTATAATTTTAGGCTTCAAATGATTTCAATACTCTTTGTATACAACATCTTGCACACAATAAAAAGTAACCAGACAAATGAGAAGAGAAGATGATATAATAAAAAATTAAGAGAAACATCAGCAACAGAAATGAATGCACAGGAGATTCAGAATATAAATTATCAGACATTTTATAATTTTTAATAAAGAAAATTTTTTAAAACCCAAAATAGATTATTTGAAAAGACTAATAAAATTGATAAACCTCTCGTAAGGTTGATCAAGGAAAAAAAGGATCAGAAATAAAAAAAGATGGCTATTATCACAGAGTGTATGGACATTTTAAAATTATGTTATTTAAAGATATTAACTTTATGTCTCTGAATTTGAAATTTTAACAAAATGAACAAATTCCTATAAAAATACAATTTACCAAAACTGACACATGAAGAAATAGAAAATATGAATCATTCTGTAACCTTTAAAGGAATTAAAAACCATAACAAAGGCCATTGTGATTTCCCCAATTATTTCCCTCCCTTTTCCCATGTAAAACTTACTTCAAAATTTTTGAGAAAACATTCCTTATTTTACCAATAGGAATCTTTAGGTTTGTTTTTTTTTTTAATTATGAGGACATATTTTCCCTTCTTCATCTTATTTAACTCAGTGTTATAAAACTGTTCTGTGATTTACTTTTGAGGACTATATATTTTAGTTTCTCATCTGTATTTCATACCCTAGGAGTTCAGACCATATAGCATTATACTGAAGGGAGAATGGGAGAAAAGAGGGAGACAGAGAAGGAGAGCGAAAAGAGAGCTATCCTGATTTGGATTGTTACAGTTCTGTATCTGCACCCTCAGCAGTTTATTTATAATGGAGAGAAAATAAGTAAAAATACATGTGACTTGATTTTCAGTTTTAAAATGTGTTAATGAGGAAAAAAAACAAATCAACCTTGTTATTCATGCTTACTTTATGGAAATAAAAATTTCTGTACTGTGTGATAGAAATGAGTGTGAGCCATTCTGGGAAACTGTTCTTAAGACTACCTGGTGACCTATCAGTTAATCAAAGCATTTGACATTTTTTTCTAAAGACAAGAGGGTGAAATAATAACTTGGCCTTTCTTAAAAAAATATACCCATGGAATTCTGCATCCTTGCCAGTTGTCTATTACATAGTTTGTTGAGACTGCCCAACATTGTCTGGAATTTCCAAGCCTCGGCACTATAAAAATAATTCACTAGAACTGCCTCAAAATAATTTATATTGTGTAATTACTTAACACTGCACTTTGGAGTACAGTATGGGATGGATGTGCTAGGAATTATGATGGGTTCAGTGAGAGTTCTGCACAAAGCCTCTTTTGTCATAACACCCAGGCTCTTAATGTTTAAGAAATTGTGTTGATTGGCTCTAGAAACTTAGGACCTACAGTTACTGGACCACATTTATTGCAGCACAGAAGGAAGTTGATGGTGGCTGATACAACGTTGGTAAAAATAAGGTCACTGATGTTCCAGTATGAACATTCAAGAGTCCTTAGGGAAAACAAAGAAATTACTTTCGCAAAGAACTTTCAATTGCCTGCTCTCTGATACTAAAACAGAATTGAAAAAATGAACCAAGTTCATTTTTTACCTTGTCTCTTGGCTAAAAGACCACAGAAAACTGATCCTTCACTTAATTTCAAGCAAAAATTGTATTGCTTTTGGTTAAATCCATTTTTTATCTCAAGTATTAAACTCAAGGTTATTACATCAAAATATATTTTCTTTAAAAATCTGAAGTTTTGCCTTGAATTTTAAAGTAAATTCTAGTTGAATGATTATATCGGATAAAATATTTGAGTATCAATCATTTTCTCTCTCTTGATGAATTAAGACAAATACAAGCACCTTTTAAAAATCAGGCAGGGAAATAAATGCTAATAAATTATCTTACCAGTGGTTTTTCATTTTCCGAAACAAACTTTTCTAAACCGGATAACACTTCAGTGAAGTGTTTTTATGATGCTGAATTAAAATGAGTATGACCTCCCAGATACAGATGCATTTGGACTTCTCATCCACTTAATCTTTTTCATTCAAACTGGAAAATCATGTGGTTTCCTTTTTGCTGTTTTTTTAATTGAGAGGATTGTCAGGAGAAAATGTGTATGTGGCTTTATTTTTATTTTAATCAACAAGCTTGTCAGTAGGAAATGCATTCTGAATACAGCACACATGGAGTAAATATTCCTTTTTGGTCATGACATTTTTCCATTATGACGGAGGTTTCCCAGGGTATATCCCATGTTTTAATGCCTGTTACATATAAAATCACAACATTGTAAGACTTTTGACCTCTCTGTAAAAGCTGAGGTGTAATGGGAACTAGGATGCTTTGACTGGTTGCCTCAATTAAAACAAGCAGGAAATCTCTGGGGTTTCCTTCCATAGATTTGAATATCCCTTTATGACCTGCACAAACCCTAGTTCTTATAAACCCATTCACCCTCTTGCACCAGGGCAAGGGGAGATGAAAGCTGGCCTGTTGGTGACATATGCAGCATTATGCTTAGAAGAGCAGGGGTTTCTTCCATGCTACCTCCTACTCTTGGGATGAAATCATAATCCAGTTTGTGACCCTACAATCATACATTTGAAGGAACTACACATGTAGGAGACAGCGTGACCCTAGGCTCTGACTGGGTATTTTTGTTTATATTTTGATAAAGAAGTTTATGAAAAAAACTTATTTTTAATTGAATAATAATTTGAAGCATGGTAAAAATATTGTGTATTATCTATGAATTATTGAATATTTAGAAAAAACGAGGCTTTAACTTGAAGAAATAAATGTATTTTCAGGGCAAATCTATGTTGTTTCTTATTTATTTGCACTTTGGTACTATAGAACACCATTAGGATGTCTTGTTTCAGATTTTAAAAGTAGGTATTATCCATGTGATCTCTTCGTGTGCAAACCAGCTTAGCACCCTGCCCCTAGAAGAGCAACCACAGAGCCAGTGGATCCATCCCATGCTCTCTTGCATGAACCAGCCTGGCACTTTGCCCACAGGGAAGCGGTGCCAGAACCAGCAAACTAGCCACACAAACTCTAGCAGCCTAGGTCAGAGAGGCACCTATAAGCATCACTGACATTGACTACAGAAATTTCAGAAAGACTGCACTACTGTCCCCACCCAGGATAAAAGCAAATGCACTCTACCCAGCTGACTCCCTAGGACACATCTTCAGGTGAAAGTCTTTCCCTCTGGAAGCTACTGTAAAAAATGGGAAGACGCAGCTCTTCTACCAGAGGCACAGATATCAACAGAGGGATACAAGAAACATGACATTGCCAAATAAGCATGGTGATTCTCCAGTAACTCAACACAAAGAAACAGAAATTTATGAATCTTAAGGATACTTAGAAAGATACAAGAGAGCACAGACAGACATTTCAAATACATTGGAAAATAATTTATGATCTGTATGAGAAGTTGAACCAAGAGATAGATATCAATAAAAAGAACCAAAGAAACTTCCACTTGAGCGGCCTGAGATATCACGGGTGGGGGTATTTTCTCCCTCAACTGCTTCTACCACAGCCTTTCTGAGGGTTTTCCTAGCATGGCCAAGAGGGCCTTTGAGGAAAACTGCATCTGGACATGGCTTGAGGGAAGGCTTCAAATGCAGAAGCCTGGAAAAGAGTTACCATTTGGATATGAAACCATTTTTCTAGCCCACCTTAGAGAAGACCGTTGACACACTAGTTGAAATTGTTCTAATAGCCTACCTTGCAAGACACTTCAGATTCAAAGAATTTTCTTTGTAAAAACAACAAAGGAGGTGTCACAATTTTCCATTTAGATCAACAAATTCAAGTTCTTACCATGGAAAATTCATAGGAGACTGAAGTGGTTCTCCTTGCTTGTGGCTCCTTCGGTCCTATCACCAACATACACCTCAGGTTGTTTGAGCTGGCCAAGGACTACACGAACTGAACAGGAAGATATAGAGTTGGCAAAGGCATAATCTCTCCTGCTGGCGATGCATGCAAGAAGAAAGGACTCATTCCTGCCCACCACTGGGTCATCATGGCAGAACTTGCCACCAAGAATTCCAAATCAGCGGAAGTTGACACATGGAAAAGTCTTCAGAAGGCGCGGAGACTGTTAAGGTGCTAAGACACCATCAATAGAAACTGGAGGCTAGTAACTGTGATCACCTGCAGAACTCACTACACTAGAAAGGCCTGGACAGAAGAGGAATTCTGTCAGCTGAACAAAGACAAGACTCTAGTCAAAAGAAATCCTTAGAGCCAAAACCAAAAGGTGTGCCAAAGGTCAAGCTGCTGTGTGGGGCAGATTTACTGGAGTCCTTTGATGTTTCCAATTTGTGGAAAAGTGAAGACATCATCCAAATCATGGCCCATGACATTATGGGCTCATAGGTATTACTCAAGCTGGAAATGCTGCTCAGAAATTCATCTCTGAATCTGATGTGCTATGGAAACACTGGAGCAATATTCATGTGGTAAATGAATGGATCACTAATGATAGCTCATCCACAAAAATCCAGAGAGCCCTCAAAAGGGGCCAGAGCCTTCGCTACTTGGTATTAGATCTTCTCCAAGAATACATTGAAAAGCATAATTTGTACAGCTCCAAGAATGAAGACAGGAATGTTGGGGTCATCCTGGCCCCTTTACAGAGAAACACTGCAGACGCTAAGGCATAGAAATTCTACAGTATGATGTTTTGCACTTCCATTTGGGTGATTTGAAACAATCTAGATATTAGAAACTGGAAAAAGAAATTGTGATCCTGTTGCCTAAACTAAAGCTTAAAAGTTTAGTAAAAATCAGTGGTAAGTTAAAATCGGGGGGCTTTTTTCTTTTGTTCAGAAGTGGCTAAAATGAATGTTTTTCATATTGCCTTTAAAGAAAAATACTGTACAAATCTCTTTATCTTTAAAACAAGAACAAGAGATTAGCAGCACACTAAAACCACAAGAATTTTCAGTGAAACTAGCTGCAAATAAGAAGTCAAAAAGTACAGCCCAGCTCCACCACATAAAAGAAGCAAAATGTGAAAAGCAAAAGTTCATTTAAAATCTAACTTAGGTTTCGAAGAAAATTGACATTTTGTGCATACCTGTTGCAGGCTCTGCAGCCAGGGTAGATGAAGGAATTCTTACAGAGGTGATCTTATAAAATATACCTTTGATAAATCATCTCCAGTTACACAAAATAAAGGTCGTGCATACACATGGCAGAAACACTGTACCAATAGTTTGTTCTCTGTGGCACACATCACAGTTTCCATCTAAAGTTTGGCAAGAACTGTCTGCCTGAAGCTCCATCTTTAGAAGTAGGGAGTGACGTCCAAGCCTGCGTATGTTTAGAAAGGTACGCAGGTGTTTCTGATGCCCACCAGAGGCAAAGAGCTCCTGCCTTATACTTTTTATATATTCACTTTGCCTTGTGGGCCATGCTCTAGCCTTGGTCATCCGCCCTCTCTTTATCTTCAGGCACAACTTCAGAGATGACATCATGCTACCTTGAATTGAGAGAACCACAGAGAATGAGGAGTCTATTCAAGGATTTTATGTCTGAACGCTCTTAGCCTTTATTGATAGCTTAATCAGAAGACCTGAGAGGGGTGCAATGCACATGCTCTGTAGTCCCATCTATTTGAGAGGCTGGAGCAGAAGGATCGCTTGAGCCCAGAAATTTGAGACCAGCCTGGGCAAAATAGTGAGAACTCATTTTTAAAAACTCTGAAGTTTCTGAAGAGCCCTGCTGTTTCTGTTCTAATCCACTGTGAATCTGTCATTTATAAATTTAAGCAGAAAAAAGATCTGTTTTCTCATACTTTTTTCTTCTTGTCCTTTTGTGTGAAGTTTAACCAAAGTAGTATTCTCAAATAATTAGTCATAGATTCATGTTTAAGACGCATGCTTGTTAAATGGTTTTCCACTGATTAAAATTTTGTGGAAGTTTTACCAATTGCTAAAGCAGAAAGAGCTTTTGTAGAATAGTGTTGGGATTTGTGAAAATTGTCCTATGATAGAAACAGTAATAAAGTTAAATTTCTAGTGAAAATAGAACAATTTGCCTTTTTGCAATTTCAGTTTCATACCTACACGACCCCAGATGAAGTATTTGTAACTGCAAAAGAAAAAAAATACTTAGATACGTGCAATTGTATAGTCAGATCTGAATCTACAGTTTAAAAAAGAAACATGTTAAAGTTAAGCAAATATATGTGCTACAGCTCCCACCTTACTCTTACTAAAGCCATTGGGCCAATTCTCAAAAGCAGGGAGGGTGCAAAGCCTGACATCTACTAGGTTTCAGGATCCATCTGCCAAGAATGGTTGGAATCTCAAATCTTACAGATGAGAGTCATTTTTCTCCTCCTTAGCTTCTTCAAGTTTAGAGTTGAAGCAGCCCTGAAAAGTACTGATTCAGCAAGAAGAAGCTATAAGAATTGAATTTTTATTTCTTCTAGGAAACAATATTTAATTTATCTGAAGTGTGTGTGAACTGCAGAAAGCTTCCAATGCTGGAAACTTCTCTCATACTGTCATGCCTTAGAAGTGCCCATTCCCTGCCTGCCCAGCTGTGACTCTAGTGACCTCAGGACCTCACTGGACAAGACATGTTGTGACCCTAGAAGCAGACCTGATAATGGTGAAATGATTCTACTGTTATACTATTTATGAAACAACAACTTTGTGAAGAGAACAAGCTTCTTGGCTTATTCTTCCAATGTCGAGGATGCTGCTAATGCTACCATGTAATAGCATACTTTTGGGTGTCCTCAAGCATAGAACTTCCTCTCCGAATAATGGAAATTAGAACAATGAACTTCACAGGGGAATAAATATTAATGTATAATGTGAAGAAAATATGCCATTGTTTATTCCCTACCACATCATTTCCATAATTGGCTGTCATACGGTGAATTTAGGGGAAATAGGTAATGCTGGTGTTTTGTTTTGCTTGTTTGTTTGATGCTAGGGGTTTGATATGTTGTACACTTTACCCCTTACACTGTGTAATTTGAATGTAACAAACAAACCTGCAATAAAAGTACTTTATTGGCATCTTCATTCAGATGAATGGAGAGCCTTTGTGGTAGAGTCAAAAAATTTTTTAAAAGAAAAAGAAAAAGAACCAAACAGATATCTTGGAGCTGAAAATTTTAACTAAAAAAATGAAGAAATGCAATTCAGAGTTTCAACAGCAGACTAAATTATGCAGGAGAGAAAAATTTGTGAACTTAAAGACAGGTCTTTTCAAATAACCTAATCATAGAACAAAAAGAAAAAGGGTAAAAAGATTAACCAAAGCCAATTGGACTTCTGGGACACCAACTAAGCAAATAAATATCTGCATTATGGGATTTCCATAGGGACAAAAGATGAAGAGAGACACAGAAAAGTTACTTAATAAAAGAATAGTTGAAAACTTCTCAAGTCTTTGAAGAGATGTGTACATCCAGCTCCATGAAGCACAAAGGATTCCAAACAGATTCAACCCAAAGAGGTTCTCTCCAAAGCACATTATAATAATCAAACCATCAAAAGTTAAAGACAGAATTCCAAAAGCAGCAAGAGAAGAGAATCAAGTTACATATAAGGGAATCCCGGATAGACTATCAGCAGATTTCTAAACAAAACCATGCAGGCCAGGAGAGAACCAGATAATAGATTCAAAGTGCTTAAGCAGGGGGAAAACTGTCTACCTGGAATACTATACCCAATAAATTTATACTTCAGAAATGAAAGAGAAATAGTGTTTCTAGGCAAGAGAAAGCTGAGGGAATCCATCACTGCTAGACCAGCCATATAAGAAATGCTAGAGAGGGTGCTTCAGCTGAAAGCAATAGGAAAATAATTACTAACAAGAAAAAAATGAAAGTATAATTGTATTGGTAGGAGTAAATTTATTATCAAATTTTGAATACTTCATTACTGTAATGGTGGTATATAAACTTTCAGTTGTCTAGTTTGAAGAATAAAAGCCAAAATGGTCAATGATTACTATAGCTACAACAAGTTGTTAAAACATGTACACAATATGAAAAGATATAAGGTAATCAACAAAGTTATAAATTTTGTTGGGGGGAGGCCAGGCACAGTGGCTCATGCCTGTAATTCCAGCATTTTGGGAGGCCAATGTAGGTGGATCACCTGAGATCAGGAGTTTGAGACCAGCCTGGCTAAAATGGTGAAACCCCATCTCTACTAAAAATACAAAAATTAGCTGGTTGTCGTGGTATGTGCCTACAGTCCCAGCTACTCAGGAGGCTGAGGCAGGAAAATTGCTTGACTCTGGGAGGCGGAGGTTGCAGTGAGCCAAGATTGCACCATTGCACAAAAAAGTGAGACTGTGTCTCAAAAAAAAAAAAAAAGTAAAAATAAAAAATAAATTTTGAGGGGAGAAGGTAAGTCTAGAATATTTGTATGAAGCCAAAGTTAAGTTATTATCAACTTAAATTGTCTATTATAACTACACAATTTTTAAACTTTAAGCCCCATGGTAGCCACAAAGAAAAATATTACAGTAGATACACAAGTGAAAAAGGTTTTTTAAAAAAATCAAAGCTTATCACGACAAAAAAATCACCAAACCATACAGGCAAACTATAAGAGAGGGAAACAGAACAAAGAAAATACAAAACAACCAGAAAATGATTTAACAAAATGAGAAGAGTAAATTCTTACCTATCAATAATAACCTTAAATGTAAGTGAATTACATTTTTCATAGAGTGTTTGAATGGGTGGAAAATGAAACCCAACTATCTGCTACCTACAAGAGATTGTACTTTACCTGTAAGGACACACATAGACCAAAAGTGAAGGGATGAAAAATGATATTCAATGCAAATGGAAACCAAAAGACTACAAGAGTAGCTATACTGATAACAGATAAGTCAAAAATTGAAAGAAGAGACAAAGAAGGTGATTCTATAATAAAGGGGTCAATTCAGTAACAGATTTTAACAATCTAAATAGATATGGACCCAACACTGGGGCATTCAACTCTATAAAGCAAATATTATAAGATCTAAAGAGTGATACAGACTGCAATACTAATATAGTAGGAAATTTCAACACTCTACCTTCAGCAATGGATAGATCGTACAGACAGAAAATCAATAATCAACAACAACAACAAAAAAACTACTGGATTTATACTGTACCCTAGACCAAATGGACCTAACAGACATTTGTAGAACATTTCACCCACGAGCTACAGAATAGAAATTTTTCTCAAAAGCACACGGAATTTTCTCCAGGATAGATTATATGTTGGGCCACAAAACAAGTCTTAACAAACTTTTAAAAATCAAAAGCATATTAAATATTTTTCTGATCACAATGGAATAAAACTAGAAATTGGTAACAGGAAGAATTTTGAAAACCATGCAAATACACGGACATTAAACAACATGTTCCTCGAACAACCAATGGGCCAATCAAAACATTTAAAAGGAAAATTTAAAATTTCTTGAAACAAAATGGAAACACAATGTATCTCAATCTATGGGATATAGCAAAAGCAGTTCTAAGAGTGAAGTTTATAGCAATAAATGCCTACATTCAAAAAATTGAAAGATATCAAATAAACAACTTAACATTGTACCTCGAGGAACTAAAAAAAGAAAAAAACAAGAACAAACTAAATTTAAAATTAAGAAGGAAGAGAATAATAAAGATCAGAGCAGAAATAAGTGAAATAGAAACCAAAAAATATGAAACATAAATGAAACAAAAAAATATTTTTAAAAAGATCAACTAAATTGACAAACTTTTACCTAGACAAAGAAAAAAGAGAAGACAAATAAATAAAATCAGAAGTTAAAAAGAAGATATTACACCTGATACCACAGAAATACAGAGAATCATAAGAAACAATTATGAACAATAAATTAGAAAATCTAGAAGAAATGGATAACTTCCTAGATCCATATAACCTACCAAAATTGATAACGGAAAATGTGAACAGACCAATAATGAGTAACAAGATTCAATCAGTAATAAAAAGTTTCCAATCAATGATAAGCTCAGGACCTGATAGCTTCATTGCTGAATTCTACTAAATATTTAAAGAATAATTAATACCAATTCTTTTCAAACTGTTCCCAAAAATTGAAGAGGAGATAATCTAAATTCATCCTATAAGGCCAGCATTACCCTGATACAAAAACAAGACAAGAACACAACAAAGAAAGGAAACTACAGGCCATCTCCCTGATGAACGTAGGTGCAAAAATCTTCAACAAAATATAAGCAAACCAAATTCAACAGCAAATTGAAAAGATAGTTCTCCATGATCAACTGGGCAATGGAAGGATGATTCACCATACACAAATCAATAAGCATGATACATCACATTAATAAAATCAATGACAAAATGGATGCAGAAAAAGCATATGATAAAATTTAACATTCCTTCAGGATAAAATCTCTCAACAAATTAGGAGAGAAGGAGCATAGCTAACACGATAAAGGCCAAATATGATAATTCCATAGCTAACTTCATACTGAACATGGAAAAGTAAAAACTTCTCCTCTAAGATCTGGAACAAGACAACCATGCCCACTCTCAACACTTTCATTCAACATAGTAGTTAAAGTTTTACCCAGAGCAATTAGGCAAGAGAAAGAAATAAAGGATATCTAGGCCAGGCGCGATGGCTCATGCCTATAATCCCAGCACTTTGGGAGGCCGAGGCGGGTGGATTACGAGGTCAAGAGATCGAGGCCATCCCTGTTTCTACTAAAAATGCAAAAATTAGCTGGGTGTGGTGGTGTTCACCTGTAGTACCAGCTACTCGGAAGGCTGAGGCAGGAGAATTGGTTGAACCCAGGAGGCAGAGGTTGCAGTGAGCCAAGATCACGCCATTGCACTCCAGCCTGGGTAACAAGAGTGAAACTTCATCTCAAAAAAAAAAAAAAGAAAAAAGAGATAAAGGATATCTAAATGGAAAAGAAGGAAATCAAACTGTCCCTGTTTTCATATAACATAATCTTATATGTTAAAAAATACCCTAAAGAAATTATTAAAACTAATCAATTTAATAAAGCTGAAGTATACAAAACCAACATATAAAAATCAGTAGCACTTCTATGTGCCAATAATAAACTATCTGAAAAATAAACCAGAAAAGCAATCCCATTTACAATAGTTACAAGAAAAAAGATACTTAGGAATAAATCTAACCAAGAAGGTGAAAAAATTCTACAATAGAAATTATAAAATATTGATGATGAAATTGAAGAGGACACAAATAAATAAAGATATTTTGAGTTCATTAGAAGAATTAATATTAAAATGTCCATACTATCCCCAAAGGATCTACAGATTCAATGAAATCCTTATGAAAATTCCAATGGCATTTTTCAAATAAATAGAAAAAACAATCCTATTCATATGGAACCACAAAAGATCCTGAACAGCCAAAACAATTCTGAATAAAAAGAACAAAGTTGAAGGCATCACACTAGCTGACTTCAAGATAAACTACAAAGCTATAGTAATCAAAACAGCATGATACTAACATTAAAATAGACATAAATCCAGGCTCTTAAAGCCAGTTGATTTTCAACAAACATGCCATGAACACACACTGGGGAAAGAATAGTTTATTCAAAAAATGGTCCTGGGAAAATTGGGTATCCACAGGCAGAAGAATGAAGCCAGCCACCATCTCTCATCATACACAAAAATCAACTTGATATTGACTAAAAGCTTAAATCAACCCAAATGATAAAATTACTAGAATGAAGCGTAGGGAAATTCCTTCATGACACTGGCCTAGGCAAATATTTTTTTGCAAATCTGAAAAGCATAAGCAACAAAAGAAAAAACAGACAAATGGGATTACATCAAACTAAAAACTTCTGTACAGCAAAGTCAACAATTAAACTGAAAAGACAACATACAGAATGGGAGAAAATATTTTCAAAGTATACATCCCATAAAGGGTTAATATACAGAAACAAAAGAAACCCAAAACAACTCAATAGCAAAGAAATACAGTCATGTTCCATGTAACATTTTGATCAACAATAAATGGGATCTAAATAAAGAGCTTTGGCACAGCGAAAGTAACTATCAACAGAGTAAACAGACAATCTATAAAATGGGAAAAAATTTTTGCAAATTATGTATCCAACAAAGGTCTAATATCCAGTATCTATACCAAAATGCTGATAATTATATGGATGATGAAATCTAAGCTGAGGTGGTCTCAGATGGAGATGAGGAACTTGTTGGGAACTGGAGCAAAGGCAACTCTTGTTATATTTTAGCACTTTGCCCCTGCTCTAGAGACTTGTGGAACTTTGAACTTGAGAGAGACGGTTTAGGCTATCTGATGGAAGAAATTTCTAAGCAGCAAAGCATTCAAGATGTGACTTGGGTACTGTTAAAGGCATTTAGTTTTAAAAGAAAACAGAGCATAAAAGTTCAAAACATTCGCAACCTGACAGTGCGATAGAAAAGGAAATCTCATTTTCTGAGGAGAAATTCAAGCCAGCTGCAGAAATTTGCATAAGTAGCAAGGAGTCTTAATCCCCAAGACAATGGGAAAAATGTCTCCAGTGCATGTCAGAGACCTTTGCAGCAGCCCCTCCCGTCACAGACACAGAGGCCTAGGAGGATAAAATGGTCTTGTGGGCCGGCCCCTGGGTCCTTCTGCTGTGTGCAGTCTAGGGACTTGATGCCCTGCATCCCAGCTGCTCCAGCTGTGACTAAAAGGGGCCGAGGTACAGCTCAGGCCATGGCTTCAGAGGGTGCATGCCCCAAACCTTGGCAGCTTCCACATGGTGTAGAGTCTGTAGGTTCACAGAAATCAAGATTGCAATTTCGGAACCTCTGCCTAGATTTCAGAGGATGTATGGAAATGCCTGGATGTCCAGGCAGAAATTTGTTACAGGAGTAGGGCACTCATGGAGAACCTCTGCTAAGGCTGTGCAGAAGGAAAATTTGAGGTGGGCACCCCCACACACAGTCCTCACTAGGGTGCTGCCTAGTCGAACTGTAAGAAGAGGGCCACCGAAGTTTATAAATATGCATTGTAGATGTGTGCATCTCACTGGATGCAAAGTATGCCTTAATAAAGAACTGCGAAAAATAGTTTCAATACAAAAAATCATGCCAAATAATGAAATAAAACCAATTTTAATATTTTCAGCAATTTGGATATCTAAACCAATACTTGTGAGTACACAACTCTCTTTCAGATAACCTAAGCTGAGCAATTCCCATAAGTCAAATTTGTCAGACTATTGCTTGGTTTTCTGGGGTTTAGATCACACAAAAGGAAATAAAGCCCAAATGGAAACTCTATTTAACCCTCAATAATAACTCACAAGTGGACTTGGATTCTGGGCAGTATGCCATTCTATTTCAGCTGCAGGGTCACATCTTGCATTGTAGACATCATATCACCTGATATTTTTATATTATTTGTAAATAATTCAGTAGCAACACTGACTAAAATTCACTGTATCACCCAAAATAGAAAACATGAGAGAATACAGAGTTATAATTACTTTATTTTAAAAAATGGTCACCTGTAATCCCAGCACTTTCGGAGGCCAAGGCAGGCAAATCATGAGGTCAAGAGATTGAGCTCATCCTGGCCAACATGGTGAAACCCTGTCTCTACTATAAATACAAGAAATTAGCCAGGCTTGGTGGTGCGTGCCTATAGTCCCAGCTCAGGAGGCTGAGGCAGGAGAATTGCTTGAAACTAGAAAATGGTAGTTGCAGTGAGCCAGGATCGCACCACTGCACCCTAGCCTGGCAATAGAGTGAGACTCCGTCTCAAACAAAAAAAATCTATATGCAAATAGTCCCACGTGTTTAACTGCATAATCCTTGTGGGTCTACATCCCTGATTTTAAATCCCATGCTTGCTGTATTCTTTCACAGCTTGCCGCAGAGTATTTTTTTAATGCACAACAGTAAAACAAATTCACCAATGAAAATTTATTCAGGCAGGTCTCGAACTCCTGACCTTAAGTGATCCATCCATCTCGGCCTCCCAAAGTTCAGGAATTACAATAGTACTTAACACACTCTATTGAATTGCTGGCTTTTCTTTCTCTTTAGCCTATGTAATCACAGTCATTCATCTTCCCTGCTTAACACAGAGTTAAGATCACCTGAGGTCAGGAGATCGAGACCAACCTGGCCAACATGGTAAAATCCCGTCTCTACTAAAAATTTAAATTTTGCGATGGGGGAGGCCAGGCATAGTTGCTCACCCCTGTAATCTCAGAACTTTGGGAGGCCAAAGCAGGTGGATCACATGAGGTCAGGAGTTTGAGACCGGCCTGGCCAACGTGGTGAAGGCCTATCTCTACTAAAAATACAAAATTTAGCTGGGTGTGGTGGTAGGTGCCTATAATAGCAGTTACTTGGGAGGTTGAGGCAGGAGAATCACATGAATACTGGAGGCGCAGGTTACAGTGAGCCAAGCACACCATTGCACTCCAGCCTGGGTGATAAGAGCGAAACTGCATCTCAAAGAAAAGAAGAAAAGAAAATTTATTCTGACCAAAATAAGAACCCCAGGCAAATTATAAATGTCACATTAAATTGTATTAATATTGCCTAATTTGTAATCCACAACTTCATAATATAAAAATTTCTGGATTATTTATACCAATTCCCTCTTTTTCTACCATGAACACTTTTGTATACTCACATAGACTAGTTCAGTAAAATATACTTGGCACCCCTCAGTGAAATACTGGCTGATTGGTTGACACAGTGTTTAATAGAAGAGGCCCGTAAGATGAAGATGATATTGATATTAAACAAACATGAAGAATCACAAAATATTCTTAGCTTGTTTGCCAGGAGGAAAATAGGACACACAGGTGGGAAATTTGGTGTTTCTGGATCACACAGTCTCAGTCATGGCAAAGAAGATCAGTCCGCCTCCTCAACTCAGTACAATTCAGACATGGCCATCAGGTAGGAGCTATAGCGAGAAATGTGTTAAAACCCACACTTATATATGTACATATGCAATACAAGCTATGTGTTTAAGATTCCAGAAACTGTGTAAGAAATATGATGTTGGAATGTTGATTGGATTTACATGTTGATGAAATTTCAGTGAAATGAGCCTACTATCGTGCAAGATTACTGTGAAAAATTTAATTGCATCAACTGCTCTTGTTTGGAACAGAGAATTGTCTGCTTTCTTTACATTAACTATATTTCTCTCCCCTACTGCTACTGCAAGAACCAAAAAGAGTACTTAAAAAGGGGGTTCTGGCTGAGTGCGGTGGCTGATGCCTGTAATCCCAGCACTTTGGGAGGCCGAGGCGGGCGGATCACGAGGTCAAGAGATTAAGACCATCCTGGCCAACATGGTGAAACCCCGTCTCCACTAAAATACAAAATTAGCTGGGCATGGTGGTGCGCGCCTGTAGTCCCAGCTACCCGGGAGGCTGAGGCAGGAGAATTGCTTGAACCCAGGAGGTGGAGGTTGCAGTGAGCTGAGATCACACCATTGCACTCCCACCTGGCACCTGGCAGCAGAGCAAGACTCTGTCTCAAAAAAAAAAAGGAGGGGTTCCTACCTACAAAATCTACAAGTCAATCGGTGATGGTTCACATACACATTAATTTCTACATTATGTCTTCCAAAGACAGACATTTGACAGATGTAAATCTTGCCTCAGCAAAGCCCAAAGGAAACATTTGTCATATCTGCAATGATCATTCTTGGTTAAATAAATCACAGAAAAACAGAATGAAATTGCAAACTCAGCTTACATCTATTCTCTCACATACTTTCTATATCTTGGAACCAACTTCTTTTTTAAATAAATGGACATTCTCCACATAGGATAGAAGACTATAGCTGTGAACTTTTTTCTTGCTGAGTTACATATGATGCCTTAATCATTAATAGCAAATAGATGTACTATTTGCATGAGGTGAGGTTTTTTGTCATATTTTAGAAAGAATCATCATTGTCTTCTTACTGTGAATCATCAAAGACAAATAAAAAACAGCCTCTTCAGTACTTAGCATATTTTCATTAGAAACAAATACTGTGATGCAAATTCTTTGGACAATAGTGAAGCAACTTAAAGATTTTCTAATATTTTTGTGAAAAGAATATACACTTAGATGTGTACTTTGCCTTTTCCATACATATTCAAAATGCATTTTGAAATCAAAATATTTTGGTAAACACATTCACTTGGTCTTTTTTCTTTCATTTGCATTTAAAGCAGTAATCACAATATCACAAGATTCTTTGAATAAAAGGTCTTCTCTTGAAAAGGTAGATAATAGAACATACAACTGCTTGCCCCTAGATGGAGGGATAAAAACAGCTGACAAACACTCTATAAATTAGCTGCAAATCTGCTGCAAATCAAAACAACCCCAAAACCTCCATAAAGGTTCCATGCATGCAGTAGAACATGTATCTAGGGGTCATGAGGCATCCACATATCACAATAAATTTATTCCCCACAACCCTTATTGTTAAGGTTGAATTATTAGGGAAAAAATGAAGCAAATACTGTCTAAATAAATACGGTGTCTTTAGTTAATTTCCTGGAAGCCATGTCCTCATTAATTGTTTTGTTCTTTATTTGAAGGGAAATAGATGCCTTAGAAGAAAATTCCTTTTAATGTTTTCATAAGCTTAATCAGACAAATCACATTTTCAAAGATAGGAAAGAAATTAAAGGAGATCTTAAGCTAACGTGGTAAATTTTAGAGAAGGAACAAAAACAATTTATACCTAAGGTAAACAAAATTTATACAAACTCAATTATGTCTTTTTTTGAGATTATGTGCACATTACTATGAAAATATCTAGGCAAAATGTATAAACTATTAAACTGCGATTGAATTTGGCAATCTGTACAACTAGTTCCCATTCTAATACTTCATTTAACATTATTGAAATCAGTATTTTGTCCCAGGGTATGTTATAATCATGATGTTAACAGAATTTATTCAACAAAGAGACAACTTATTTTTATCTCAGGCTAGGATCGCTAGCATCCTCAACTTTAGTTTTGTTTGATTTACTGTGCATATTGTATTATTACTAAGACAGCTACTCTGAGACACATAATCCTTATTGGTGTATATAT
This sequence comes from Plecturocebus donacophilus, assembly GCA_004027715.1. Classification (NCBI taxonomy): domain Eukaryota; kingdom Metazoa; phylum Chordata; class Mammalia; order Primates; family Pitheciidae; genus Plecturocebus; species Plecturocebus donacophilus. Next base: position 55,185 of record PVKP010010542.1, read on the forward strand.
ATATTGGTAAGCTTTGTTTGGAAAGAAATCTGGCTGGGAAAAATATCTTGTTTGTGGAATTAAGCAAAACATTAGCACTTCAAATAGTTTTGCCTTTGAAAACACCTTCTGCCACAGCTAGCTCCATAGTAGGAAAAAAGATGTTTGTTTAGACTTAAAGTGTATGTATGTGAAAGAGAGAGGTAATTCAAGAAACAGATATTATATATTTCAGAAACTCATACTTTGGGAAAGAATATAAACATTGTTTGAACCTTTAGCCTAAAGCCTATTAAATTGCACTTAGATGCTATTTCTGCTCCAAATCAATTTCTTAGAAACTACTGTAATCTTATTCTCGTTTCCTGTTTAATTTTATATACGTTACTTAGTTTTGAACACAGGCTAACCTCAAAAAATTTTAGTCAGTGAAAGTTATAGTTAAAAAAAAATCTGCAGGAACAGGAAGCAAGAACAAAAAAAGGTTATAGTTTAGACCTATATTACCTACAATCTTACCATAAATATGCTGACAAAATGTTTGCCTTAGGACAGCTCTATAAGTAAGACTATCTTTGGGCTTAAACTCAGTCACCTGGGGTGATACTCAACAGGTGTGGATCTTTTGTTTTCCTTCAGCATGGCCCAATTTTTACACAGAGATATTAGTAGAACAACTTGTTCTTCTCATATCTTTTAACTTCAGAATCCGGTCAATTCAATTAAGGAAATATAAGTGGGAGACCTTCAAAGGAGAACAAGTAATTTATGGAAACTGAATTTCTGAAACATATTAAGGCAACATTGGGCTTCATGGCGAAACATCAGAGGTTGAAAAGAGTTGAAGATTTACTCTTTTGTCATTCACATCATCTCCCCCACCTCCATTTTAATAGGTCCTTTTACAAACTAAATTGGTCTCGCTGATGCTTTGATAAGGCAAGTTACAGACATATTTTAATCATTGTAAAAACGAATAGTCCAAAGAAAGCATAGACCAAGGAAATAGATTGTTGAGAACCCCTTAGCTTAGAGAAGAAAAAATAAACAATGTTATTCTAATATCTATAAATGAGGTACTTAAATAGATGATGTGTGATTACCAGTGTGATTAAACGGCAAAAACAGACACATGGAGAAGCTGAGTAGCATGCTGAGGCATTGTCTTTTTACCAAGTTAATATACTATGCACACTATTTTCCATACAAGATTCCCAAGTCATAACCATAGTAAAGAAGATAACTCAAAAAATGGAATGCTTAGGTGGAGAGGCATACTGGAATGCATGAAGGTGTTTCATTATGGATGAGAACAGTCTCCACCTTCTGAAGAGTATCCAAAAAAGCAAACTGGAGGAAAAGCCACACCTTTAAGGTGCAAATCCAGTTAAGCTGCCTTAAGATTCTGAGGAAGAATTTGTTCCTTGTCAGTCAGTTATTTCCAGACTGCAGCAGGTAGATGGTAAGATCAAAATACGATTGAAGAGACTTTTGCTTGTGCAAGAAGACAGTAACCATGCCACTGTTTTTAATCCTTAAAACATGCATTTAATTCTTTTTAATATATACTTAATGCATATTCTGATAGCATTCCAAGACATTTCCATTGACGAATACATGCTATAAATTCAGAAATCTTAATATACTTATGAATATATTATGTTGTACACACAAATGTTCATTGCAGCACTATTCACAATAGCAAAAACATGGAATCAACCTAAATGTCCATCAGTGACAGATTGGATAAAGAAAATGTGGTACATATACACCATGGAATATTACGTAGTCATAAAAAAAAGAACAAGATGATGTCCTTTGCAGGGACTTGGGTGGAGCTGGAAGCCATTATCCTCAGCAAACTAACTAAGAAACAGAAAACCAAATACCACAAGTTCTAGCTTATAAGTGAGAGCTAAGTGATGAGAACTCATGGACACAAAGAGAACAGACAGACACTGGGGCCTACTCAAAGGTGGAGGGTGGGAGGAGGGAAAGAAGCAGAAAAAAATACTCTTGTGTACTAGGCTTAGTACCTGGGTGATCATCAGTACAAAAAAAAAAAACCCTGTGACACGAGTTTACCTATGTAACAAACCTGCACATGTACCCTCAAACCTAAAATAAAAGGTAAAAAAAATTACATATTTTAAATTTAATAAAAAGACCAAAAAAAATGTTGCCCCTCAGTTAACAACGTGTGATGTGAGGCAAGACATATTAGTTTACTGCTAATTCGTAGATGAAGTTTGATGATTTATTTTCTGCATCTGAATCTCACACTCAATTCTTACTGGGAAAAAAAAAAGTGTATGTATGGTTCTTTGCTATGTTTGTTGAATATTATTTTTGTTGATTATGTGTAAGGAAACATATATTGTAAAACTGACATGCTTTTTAACAATGTGTTTTTATAGTTAAGGTGAATTCTTAGAAAAGCCCAGTGATTAAAACTCTAATTGTGTAACTGTTATTTTCATAGGAAGCTTATTGAGACTCACCTGAGAACCATTCCAAGTCGTGCATTTTCTAATCTGCCCAATATTTCCAGAATGTAAGTGTTTTTCTAAAATAAAGAGAAGTTTGAAGTTTGCATTTGTGATATGTTATTCTCTAAATGTGTTCTATCAAGAAAAAAAAACATGGTATTATACTTGCATAAATCAATGGCAGTTACATTTTCAACATATATGACAATTTTAGGTATATAATTTTTAGTTGATTTTGCTATATCTCTACTCCCTAATGGCTAAATGATTTTTTAAAACCTAAATCAAATTTAAATTCATTTGGTTTTGAGAAGTTCATAATTCTTGATGTATTTTAATATATCTTGGAATGTGGCAAAACCTTAGCTATATATCTCTCCTATAAACATCCCATCATTTATAAGATAAACACACATACAGATAGAAACATTCATCTGTCCTAGTCACCAATTTTTGAATCATCTTTCACTACTAATACAAATATATACATTTTGTTATAAATGTAGCCAATGGTTTCAGATCTCTCCACATTAAGAGAGAACTAAAAATAATTCTAAATCTTAAAAATTGAATTGCTATCCACTCAGAGTGAGGAGAAAAGAGACTTTTCCATACTGGGTTCACAAAGAGTGAATGAAATGAAGCAGGTCTTTATTTCATTTCACTGATTTTGACAGGCAATCCAGATAATTCAGGCATGCAAAATAATATAACTAGGAGCAACCTGCACAGCTTCTGGCTAAATGTACTCATTCCATGGCCATTTTTTGAGTGTTTGCGTCATTTCAGTAGTTCTCAACCCCAGGCAATTCTACCCCTAGAAGCATTTAGCATTTTTGGTTGTCATCACTGGACAGGGGGTTGCTACTGGCACCTAGTGGGTGAAAGTGAAGGTTTTTGCTAAACATTCTACAGTTCACAGGACAGTCCCACAACAAAATTATCCTGGATGTGTTATGTGAGTTTTCATATCACCCAATGACACTCATTGCTCTCTTAGGAATAAAACTGAACCTCTGTGAGGTTGACTGAGATATAGGAGACATTTTGTATTAACATCTTGTGTTAATCCCATTTACCTTGTGTGTTAATCTGTATCTCTGAGTACTGTGAACTCCTTGAAGCTAAGAACAGATCTGTTTTGTCATTTCCCAGAATGATGTCTGTCATACAATGAATGCTCAATACATATTTGTGGAATAAAAGTACATACACATACCTGAATAATAATTAAAGATTTGATATATCTTGGGAAAAAGAAAGAGATAAATAAGATGATGCTAGGTTTGTCTGGGATGGTTCAAATTTCCACTTGGTATTCTGGCATAATTGATAATAGAGCCTTGCTTTAACTCACAAAAACATCACAGTTTGAAATAAGTCATATGGTGCCTGTAATGATGATGATATTTACATGCCAAAAAAAGGACCAGGATCTGATTTTTCCTAGTTATAAAAATGGGATAAGTGAGCAGGGAATCACAATTTTTATCTCACTGAATAGACAATTTCTACCAGTTATCTTCACAACCAAGCTACACAGCCTTTAAAAGAGGTGCCATTATGTTGGAGAAACTGGAACTTCCATTTGATAATATGGGTTGAGTGATGATCCTTCTGGAACTTTGAGAAAGACTCATATTTCTTAACTAAGAAATTCAGTAGATTTGGAGCAATGGAAAAGATGCTTAGGGAAACAAGTTGGCAGCCTTCAAAAATAAATCTTGCTCTGATAGCTGGTTCAGTTTCATCCGTGATAAATCCCCACAGTCTCTACACAATAAATTAATACTTTCCAATCTGTTCCATTGTTTTATGTTAGAAATATATTTGTATCAAATTAATTTATATAATGTTGTTATCCAAAGGGTTAAGAGACTGGGTAAATCAAAGGATAATTGTATAAAGAATAGATTATTCAAAATAGAAAGTACAGGGCCATTAGAATACTCACAATAACCAAGATAAAAACTCAGAATGGAACAATCAGAGCTCCCCCCGTAAACATTGCATCGATGATGATATTCTACTGGCAGATTCAATTCAAACTATAGGCCAGTGGTTCTCAACATTGCCTTCACATTAGAATCAGCTAAGAAGCTTTTGAAAAACAAAAGTACTTGACTCATCCCTCATAAACTCTGATTCAATTATCCTAAACCAGGTCTTAGACATCTGTGTATTTTAAAAGCCCTTCAGGTAGTTTAATTGCATGACCAGGGTTGAGAATTTCTGCTATTGCTATAGCTGGAAACCATTTGTCAATTGTTCATTTTCCCAAATGTCACAGAAATACCTCTCAACAGAAAATGGTCATTGAATTTGGCTGCATTAGTCATTCTCATTAGAAGATGGAATTTGAGGAAAGTATTTGAAACATTCCTTATACGTTCTTGATAAATTATATTTAGGAACGTCTCTGTTTTCCTTTTTCAGTACTTGAAGCTTTTATTTGAATTACTTTTTTTGCTTACAAAGTTTAAGACAGAGCTTGAATTTTCAGCTTCATTTAAAATCAAGAAGAGAAGTCTTAAGAGAATATGTAGTCACCCTGTGGAATGTTCCACTAGAGAATAGTGGTTTTCTCTTCATCTTCTTTGAAACTATGTGTCTAATTCCATGTTATTAAACATTCCATTAAAAATGCTTCTTATTCACTCTAGTGTTCTTTTCTGATGCTTGTGTTTTTCTGCTATTTTGAGAAACTCTTCTGTTCATTCAGTCGTTTAATAAGAGTCTACATGTCAAGCACTCTGAAAGGCACTCAAGTTTCAATGGCCAAAAACAGATATAGTTCTGCATTTCAGAGAACTTACATCAGTGAGACAACATAAATATCCCCAAAGAACTGGAAATTTGCACTGTGATAATTAGTGAAAGGAGTTTATATATACACATAGGTATGGCAGATTCAATTCAAGCTATAGGTCACTGGTTCTCAACGTTGCCTACACATTAGAATCAGCTAAGAAGCCTTTGAAAAATAAAAGTACTTGACTCATCCTTCACTCTGATGTAGTTACCCTAGACTAGGTCTTGGACATCTGTATATTTTCTTTTTAATTATTTATTTATTTATTGAGATGGAGTCTAGCTCTGTTGCCTGGCTGGAGGGCAGTGGCATGATCTTGGCTCATTGCAACCTCTGCCTCCTGGGTTCAAGCAATTCTCCTGCCTCAGCCTCCCAAGTAGCTGGTACTACAGGTGTGTGCCACCATGCCCAGATAACTTTTGTATTTTTAGTAGAGAGGGGGTTTCACCATGTTGGCCAGGATGGTCTTGATGTCTTTATCTTGTGATCCACCTGCCTCGGCTTCCCAAAGTGCTAAGATTACAGGTGTGAGCCACCACGCCCAGCCACATCTGTGTATTTTAAAGGAAACAGACGAATTCCTTTAAAATGGAAGAGTTTAAAAAGTTCCTCAAAATAGCAAAAAGTGCAAGCATCAGAAAAGAACACTAGAGTGAATAAAAAGCATTTTAATGGAATGTCTAATAACATGGAATTAGACACATAGTTTCAAAGAAGATGAAAACTGCAATTCACTAGTGAAACATTCCACAGGGTGACACCGTATGTATATATATCCATATATCCATATATATGTGTATGTGTGTGTGTATATATATATCCATATATATGTGCGTATATATATATCCATATATATGTGTGTATATATATATTTAATATATATGAAATTAAGTATATATGAGAACTTAAGATAAATAAGAATTGATATACAGAAAGAATTCAGGTATGACAAGATCTGAAATAAAAAGTAGTAAGTAATTTTAACATACTTTGGCAGAATCCATGAGGGTTGTACATGTTTCATGATCTGGGAAACCAACAACAATAAGTTATGTCAAAAATAGTATGTTTGAAGTTTACAACCCTACTAACTTTCTACTTTGTGTTATATTTTTCTGACATTCAGCTACTTATCTATAGATGCAACTCTGCAGCAGCTGGAATCACACTCCTTCTACAATTTGAGTCAAGTGACTCACGTGTAAGTACAAGGAAAAGTACAGCATAGACCTAAAGCCACAGCCACTCTTGACTGATAATCTTAGGGCTCTAGATGGCAATGGGAGCTGATTTCTAGATTATGAGTCAAAACTTCTGTTTATGATTAAATGATTAACCTGTTCTCATTCCTAGTTTATGTTAATTCATCCTCATTACACCTCAATTCCATGATTGGAAGTTAAAGACAGCATTAAAAGATCTGTTCTTGAACTGCTATCTATTCTATTACTACTGTGTCAGCATATTTTATTGATGTGAATGTCAGTGAGACAGCAAGTATTTACTGAGTTCCTACTTGATTCTATGGTCTGTGCAAGATTCTACAAAGCTGGCATATTTTCCTTAATTCAGAAAGAGAAGAGTTACTTAGTGGGATTAGAAGAGTAGGAGATTTAACTCCCTAGTTCTGGAGTTGCTCAGAGTTGGATTTGAACACTGACATCTCTGCCTACTCATTATCAATGGACAAGTCATGTAATCTTTCCTAGCCTCATTAGCAAAATAAGTGTAATAAGAGCTCTAACTTTATATGTTTATCATAAATATTGAATGATATAATATCTAGCACATGAAAACCAGTCAGTAAACCTCAGAATAATTTTTATATTTCTCTAGTAGAGTGCAATCTACAAAAAGTGTTACATAAATAGCCACATTGCATTATTTTAAGCAGCTATGCATTACTAAACATTAACTCTATTTTCTTGATGAAGAAACAAAAATGTTTATCTATAAATATTTAGTATATTCTAAACATTACATTAAACATTGTATGAACATTATTTATTATTTAGCCCTTAAAACAACCTTATGAAGTAGATACAATTATTTACATTATTTATATAAGAAAAACATAAATGTAGAGAGGCTAAATATGTTTTCCTTGGTCACACAGTTACTAAGGGACAGGGCCAGAATCATCATACCATAAATGTATGACTTAAAAATTCTTCTCTATCCACTACATTATGCTGCTTTCAAAAATACTGAGGCCCAAGATATTGCTTCCAAGTATAGTAGGCTACCTTTCATCAGATCAACTATTAGTCTGAGAATAACTTGAGCTGAATTTTTGAAAAAATTTTTGAAAGTATTAGAGTGTTATGAAGACAGCAAGAACTTGATGGGCAATAAGCAAATCCCAAAAACATCATTTGGTTATTTTCCCCTTGAGGTATTTCCTGAATTGTAAGCAACAGCTTAAGGGCTAAGAGGCTACCGGAGGTTTAGACATCCATTAAGGCTAGGAAAATAAAAATTTGAGTTCAGGGCTTGCTAAGAAAGATTGTTCCTAGTAACCACTCCAAGATTTTAGCTGAAATCACTAAAGAGCTTTATCCTAGAAGTATAGGAAAACTGTGAACAGATCAGCCCTTGCAAAGACTAAAGCCTAGCTTTGAATCAATAAAAAATAACTCAAAAGTTTCTGGGGAAAAAAAATCAAGAGAAGAAAATAGACAACAGAAAATGATCCACAGGAAGTTCAAATATTGGAGTTATCAGACACAGACTTTAACACGTTCAAAAATTTTAATGACGAGAGTTTCAGAATAAAGCTGAAAATGATAAAAAGGATCAGTTGTAAACTCTAGGATCTAAAAAGTCAATAACAAATAAAAATCTAAATAAATGAGTTTAACAGGAGATTAGGCATAGCTCAGAGGAGAATTTGTAATCTGGAAGACAGATTAGAAGACTATAACCAGTCTAAAGCATGGAGAGAAAGAGAAGATAAGAAATATATAGCACAATAAAAAGTCTAGCATACCTATGATTAGATCCCAAGAAAAGAGAGAAAGAATGAGAGAAGCAATATTTGAAAGAAACTTTCCAAAACTCTTAAAAGACACCAAATCACCAATGTTAGAAGTACTGCAAACTCCAAAAGGATAAATACAAAGAAAGCCACATCAAGGCACATCATAGTAAAATTGATAAAAACCAAAGACAAAAAGAAAATTACAAAAAGCAGCAAGAAAATAATAAATAATACTTTCAAGGATGTAACAAGACTGATAGCTGACTTTTCAACAGAAACCATGGAACTTATAAAACAACAGAAAGATATTTGTGAACAGCAAAATAGCAAATCTCTGCCAACCCAACAAAAAGATTATTTAAAATGAGAAAAAGATAGATACTTCAAGCAAACAAAAATTGAAAGATTTTATTACCATTAGGCTTATATTAAAGGAACTACTAATGGGAATTATTAAGACAAAAGGAAAGTGATTCCACATACTAACATATTTCTGTGCAGGAAGAAATGAAAAGCAAGAGAAAAGGTAAATATACTGGTAAATATAAATGAATCTTGACTGCATAAAATGAAATAATGTCTTATGGGATTTAAAATACTGTTCTTGGCTCTGCATAATAGTGTAGAATCATAAAATTGTACAGACTGAAACCGTATCAAGCAATCTTAATAATCAATAAGAAAAATTGTGTTGTGACTTCTAAAAGCTTTTATGAAAACATTAAAATTTCTTAGTTATAAATGGAAAGGAAAAAGCAATAAAACTAATATTTCACATACCATAATCATAAACATTATAAACACTTAGAAGTAAAATGCTTTATTGCTTTGTAAAAACTTATCAAGTGTAGCTTAGACAATGCTTGCCCCTTTATCTTTATTATATAAGTTACAAGAGAATAG